>VWZX01009072.1:514096-710043 GCA_013399015.1 Galbula dea | reverse complement strand
CGCGGCTGGCAGGTGGGTTGGGCGGGGAAGGGGGGCGGGGGGGGGCGAGAGGCTGCCCGGCGGAGCCGGTGTGCCGGTAGTGCCTTCGCTCGCTCGCTGTCGCTCCTGCCCCCGCGCACGGCAGCGGCGCCGCGAACTCGGGTTTTCTGCCCACGTCGTTCTGCCTCACGCCGGCCCCGAGCGGCACAACTCCCCTGTGGGGACGCCCACCCACAGCCTCTCACGCCCCCGTCCCTCCGCTCCCTCACCCTGCCGGCGGACGTCGCGGGAGTCCCCCCGCCACCCACAGCACGGGCGGGTCCCGCCGCGGTCCCCCAACCCCGCGCTGTGCCGCCTGGGCAGCGTCCCTGCGGGACTGAAAACACGAAAGATGGGGGGCAGTGCTCGGAGCAAAGTGGTCTAAAGAAAGCCGAGTTGAGCGCTGAGACTGCCCACCGCCCCCTCGGGCGCTCGCTAGGAAGCCCTGACCTTCCCACACAAGGATTTCGGGAGGAATAGTCCTGACAGGCTGCACCTCGGGTGCAGGTCGAGGGCCCGAACTCCTTGCACGGTTGCTCTTGGAGGGGCGAGAGTTTCAGTGCTAAAATGTGAAGCTATTACACGGTCACCCATGGCAGCTGTGAAGAGACTGCCCACGATGGAGGCAGCTGTGAAGAAATCTGCCTCCTCCTGCTGAGCTCGGCATGAGGCTGAGTTTCCCCGGGGCGAAACCTGGTCCTGGCAGCTATGGGAAGCGGTGGCCGTGCGCCGGACCCACCCTAAGCAGGTAGCCGGCTCTCCAGAGCGCCTATGCTCGAGGCAGGTGCTCTCTACCAGGCTAACTCGCATCGTCTCCTGTCAGCTGCCTCACGACCACCTCCCAGTCACGATCCCACGCATTCAAAGTCCGGCTCCTGGAAATGGATTGCTGTCAATGCTTTACAGGATTAGAGGGTGTAGGGAGACAAAGCCTCCTCTCTTGTTTTCCCCAGCCCCGACAGAACCCCGAGCACTCCAATCCTATGCATCCCACTCGACTTTTTCCTCCCTTGGAGGTGGAGAGAGGTTATTCATCCCAACTCTAGCCGCACCTGAGCCCTGTTTACAAGGAACCCTCAGTATTTAAGAACAGCCCTATCAGAGCCCAAATACGGAGTTGGGCAAGTACTGGTGCGCGCTAGGACTCTAAGAGCTTGCTCAGCTTTCATGGGGTGTTATGATCGTCACATCTCACCAATGCTGATGCATTGTGTAGCCGGAGCCCCCACACCTCTGGGAGCAGTCCCACAGAGGTGTGCGTTGGACCCTTAGCACTCCCAGTCCTTCAGGCGTGCCTCAGAAAATTCACGCTTCAGGTATGCTACAGGTACTACCCCTGGTCGCCTTTTCTTCAGTGGTGTTTGTTCTTGCTTTGCTCTTCTGTTGATGAGTGCCTCCTTTTCCCCCTGCGGTCCTCCGGCGTGTCCCTCCCTTAGCTACAGATGCCCAGGGTCGGGGCTCTGGTTCCCAGCGTGCTTCACTGCGCGTCCACCTCACAGGACACTGAATCCATACTGAACTACGCATACCAGGCTGCTCTCCTGGCCAGGCAGTGTTGCTGCTTCTCGGTTCGTTCCCCCACAGCTCTTCCCCTCCCGGAAAGGGGCACACGGGAGACAGAGACTACACATATCGGGGAGGAGGCTTTGCAAATGCAGTGGAGACCTGTCCGTTTCCCTGTAACAACAGCTTTTCATCTCCAGAAAGGCAACTCTCCCGCTTCTCAGCGGCAGCACAATTAGGTTAGCTTGTGATAGCCTCCACCTCTCAGGGCTCTGCTGGGAAACAGCTCACGGGGGAGCTCTAATTATACTGACTGTTAATGCCTAGGCAAAGGATGACAGGACACAGGGCTGTGAACCAACACGTTGGGATTTCTGAGTTAGATGCCCCCTTGCGTTCCCCAGCGCTTGGGTAAATCACAAGACTTCTCTGCTGTTGTTTCCTCACTCACTGTTAAGAGAACAAAAATAACGCATATTCCTTAGTGACATTCCAAAGAGTAGTGAGCTGCTGCCGGTAGTGTAATCAAGTGATGTCTGTGTTTTCACCAGCTTCGTACTAGCCTTTGTATCTACAGGGCGCTTTAACCGCGTTGAAACGTCTTTTGCATATAAAAAAAATTACCCCCCCCCCCCCCAAGTTCATTACTTTTCTTATTTTTATACTAGGTATTTTCCCCTTAATGCTGCCTTGGAAGAAACTAAGTGGAGATAGGTTTAGAGGATTTTGTATGTTGTTCTCACCTTCTAAGCCACTTGGTTAATGAAAGGATTAGAGGGAGTCTCAGTCATTTATTCATTTCTATTCTTTACCCTGAAAAAAAGCCCCACTAGTCGCTTTTCTAACCTGTATTTCCTCATTTAAAAGGCAGAGCGAAATTTATGCAGAGATAGTGGAAATAAACAACAAAGTAATGTAACTGCATAAGGATACAACTCTCCCCATTCTAATATAAATGGTCCTGTAATTAGGGCTGATTGGCTTCACCAGAGCATTTTGCTAATAAGGCTAAGATGCTTCCAGCACCCAAGATAGTAATCCAAAATCCATCTGAATGTTTCTGCAAGGCATGCACTCTGCTCCCCAAACACACAAGCAGGTCTGTTGCTGACATAGAGCTTTTGCCTTTCCCAACAGTAAGTGTGGGACTTATTCCTGTGGACATGCTATCACTGGTGAAATTCGAGGCAAAAGGTCTGCTTTCGTACGTCAAAAGGAATCATCTGTCATTTTTGCACAAAATGAGGTTGTGAAGTGTCAGATAAAAGCAAATTTTGAGATGTGCTAATAATAAATAAAATAAACCAAGGCTTTGTCTGCACTGCCCTGTGGATACTTCTTGGACTAGGGAGAATGCAAGAGGAGTGGTGGGGTGGGGGAATGTGAGAAAGCCTGACAGAATTAGCTGTTGGAGTGGGGAGATAAATGAGTGACTCGTATCACCTTAGGGCAATATGAAAAAGCTCAACTAACTTTGGGTCTGTTGGTTATAGTTACTGACTTTGTGTGAGAGGGACAGGGCTTGTTTTATTGGTACACCTGGTACCATGCAATATATTTAAGGACTATGAGCTTACACAAGAATATGCTTTACACAGCCAATGCTGCGTGAAAACACGAGATAGGTACAGGGGCCTGTCATGGCCAGTCCTGGTCTGGAAACATGATAACTGCCCTGTGTTTGACTATACATGCTGCTTTGGGCTTATGGTGACCTGAACTATGAGAGAATGTGGAAATTATGGCTCTACTAGTGACTGAGTTGGTGTAGGAAGCTGCCACCTAAGAAGTCATGTCTTCAGACAACATCTGTCTGGTCTCTGTTAGTAGTTCCACCACTACAGCAGCTGCACTACCCCACAGAGAAGTTAATGCTGATGAAGATATATGTGTCCCTCTGGTCCACAGTCATAATACACTTATATCTGTGTAGATGCATTGTCAGTTTTGGAAGAAATGAAACTGTTATGTCTAATACTACTTCTACAGTGTTACTGAAATATTGAATAAGGTCTAAAGGAAGATATGAAACCTAAGGCTGTGGTTTTATCAGCACTTCCAGTGAATTGTGGACAGATTCACTCTGGTCTTGAGGACACAACCACCTCTTGGGCTGAAAGTGGAACTTCAGTCTGAACTTAATACTACTGGAAGGTTCCCCTCTGCCTCTGGAGTGAGATTTGAAGTTGCATTCTTGTTGATCATTTCCTTTGCTCCAGATGGACTGGAAAATCCTGGAATCTTAATGTGTTTGTTTAAGATCAATAGATATGATCTGTTTTTCTTTGCAAAGCCTCACAAGTGGTTGGAACCAAAGCTGAGATCCTTTCATCATGGTATTTCTACTGCCACAACTATTGACTGTGGCCAACTGGTAAATATTTTTAAAATAAATAAAAATAGTTTTGCACATAATGCTCATTTAAACCCTGGAAAAGGATTGTTGCAGGATGTTGCCAAGTCTGAAAGAATGAATAAGTTCAAAATGGCTTTAAGCAAATTCATAAAGGCTACATCCATCTCTGGATAGTTATCCAAATGATCTGCGTAGAGCTTGAGTTTGACAGAACCCCTGACTGAGAGGTAACATTGCAGAGGAGGGACTCTTTTAAACATGCTTTACTCTTACCCCTCATGTCAGCAAGGTAGCCATTCTCATGATGTTTGATTACTGGCAGTCTACAGCCAGCTTTTTCAAACTGGAGGTTTAAAGAAAGCTTAGATTAGTCCTGCTACATGATCTTTCAGCTGTTCTAAAACCTGCCATAACCACAGGCAGAGAAGAAATGTTACTTGTTCATGAACCTGCTTGTTCTGTAAGTTCCCTGACAGACACACCTGCTTTGCTTAGGAGCCACAAGCTCCTGTGGTATTTGCAATATAAAACTGGGTAGGGAGAGGAGTCAAACACTTCACTAAGCTAAAAGTTAACAAGACGGTGATAGCAATGTCTGAAAGCAGACCTTAGCTGTGACAGAGTGGAACTCCAGTGGCCCACAGAAAGGCTATCTGCCAGCTACAGAAACTGAATCATGTACTGAACATGAACTGAACATTCCATTTTGGCTGAGTGTGCCTCAACAGAGTGCCAATACTCATCTTTTGTGGTGCACTGATTGCCTGAGCAATACATTATTTTTACTGTGATGACTGCAGTATTATGCCTTTTGTTGTGAGCTGACCTGCTTAGTCATGGTTGTGCCTACTCCACTTGATTCTTGTCTCTGAGGGACATATGATACTTGCTTTTGTGAGTCTTGTGGGGAGCATTGTCTTCCTTAATTGAATGACCATATCCAAGAATCATGGAATGTAAGGCAAAAAATGATCATTAGATAACCACGACTTTGTTTTTGCATAGATTGTAGAATGTCAACCTTCTTTGTCCTGCTGAGAACTGATGTCTGAGATGGGTAAACTGAACCACACCTACAGACGTCACTGGCAATATATTAGAGGAGCCTGCAGTGAGTATATTTCCATGAGCATTTTGCTTGGGCCTGTGCTTTTGAAGTGAACCTCTTGATCAGCTACACTAACTCCCCTTCCTGCCCCCNCCCTTTTTTTTTTTTCTGCACTGAGTCTGAGATCTATGTTTCCTTTTCTGGATGAAAACAGCCCAAAAACTGAGCTGTGGTAATAATCACTGCCAGCAGCACAAGCAATGGAAAAGAAGGGGTTTCAGAACTGTAGTATTGGATGCAAGGTGATGACCTAACACTGTTCAGTGGCCACTTCCCGGTGGTGCTGGTGCAGTTAGCAGTAGGCATGCCCTCTTCGATATTTGTCTGAATGGAAGTGGGGAGAAAGAGGATCTTGGTTGGATTCAGGTTATAGCTAATAGATTTAAAATGTGACTAAAATGTCTCATTCTGTGCTGTCAGCTGACTTGGAGCATTTGAAGACTGTTTCACTTAGCTTTGGAACCTACCCATGTGTTTCTTCCCTTACACTTCTCACATGTCTGTGTACATAGAAAACAAAGCCATGGGAAATCCATCTACAGCATAGCTCCTCTAGGCAGATCCCCAGATTTGATATAGTCTCAGGGGGTTGCTTTCACTGAGAACATGCTTCATGCTTAGTTAATGCAGAATGTTTTGTCTCAGTTTTTCTTCTGTGCACTTTTGAAGATGATGGGGAAAATGCCACTTGCTCTGTGCAAGTTAAAGAAAGCCCACTCAAAGCTAATCTGGGCCCTCCATTCTAAAAAGAATAATTGAGATAATGTCTTGTTTCCTTAGATATATGTATCTGTGGCGGACGAATCTTCATCCTAAATAAAAACCCCAAGTTGAACAGAAGCAGGAAGGGCAGTCCCTACTTGGAAACATTTTACCCAAAAAGTATGAATATGAGAAACCGCGTCCTAACTTACATCTACTTCAGTATGGGGAAAACCCGATTTTGGTTATAAAACCATCATGCAGAAAAGCAAGAGAAACCTTTTGAGCTGGGTGACTCAAGCTCACAAACTCTGTCCTAACTTCTTGAAGCAGTAAAGTACCATACTTTCGACAGGTTACTAATCTTCAGGTCAGGTTTGCAATGTTGGGCCAGGTCCAGTGTTGCCTAACGTGGATTAGTATCATACCCTTCTTTCTTGGCACGTCCTGACTATTTTGGGGAAGTTTGGACTAAGGAGACCCTTAGCTTATCCTCTGTTTCATATAAACAGTAACAGCATCAAAACTGTTATGGTACCAGCCAGAAGAAACTGGTTCTGCTGCAGAACACAATTTCTTACTCTACTGGCTCCTCATCTCATCTCTTTGGACGAGTTTCTGGTGGGTGTCAAATTCTTCTCATCCATATAGTTATTCCCTGTGTGAGACATGCCCCACTGTCTTTCACACCTTGTTAGCACAGATTTCACCAGCACCCTGTCTGCTCTGCCTGGTCTGTCTCAGGTGCAACCTGAGAATGCTCTGTAGAAGGGTCTAGCCAGGCAGCCTTGTCACTAAGGATATTGACAAAGATGAACTGATTATTTCATGGCCAACATCCACACAGCATGAGGCTTGTCTGCAGTGGGCAAGGTAGATCTTTAGCTGAGGTTGTAGAGACTTGAGTGGAAAGATTTTGCGGAGCAAACATAAGTTTTAAGACCCAGCTCCAAACATACAGAACCATCAGGGGCTTAAGCCCTTTCTGCCTCCCAATACTTGTGCAGTGCAGCACTGGTTCAGAAACTGCAGGTTCCCACCTCCTAACCATAGGTCTTAGCTTCTTAAATATGAAATGCCAGCATTGTCTCATTTTTATGAAGTCAGCCAACATCAGATCCTTTGTTTTATTTTTGTATTGCTTGTGAAGGATTTAACCGTTTCACTAGGGGCTTCAGTGTTCACTGTTCTTCAGTCTCCACTTTATTTGCACCAGCTGCTCCACCAAGAAAAGAGCCTTGAATGTGAAGAAGCTTAAGGGTCCTACTTGACTAAAGAAATAGTAGCATGAGCCCAAAAAGGAATGGTCCCAAACTGGCAGCGCAGGTACATCCTCACTGCAAGGGACAAAGTGAAAAGCATTTCACACCTAGCTGGTTTCTTGAAGCTTCCTAAAACAGATGCTGTAAATCCTCTTTCTCAGTTTAAGTGGTTCATTCACTGTTGCCTCATAAACCACTATGTGCAGACTGTGCCAGCTGGGAATTTAAGGTAAATCGAGCTCTCCTTGAGATGTTTGTAGCAAATAATTAGGAAGGGCAGTATCCAGGGTGCACATGACTCTTATAAGCTGCCAATTAAATGTTTCTGTAACATCACCTCCAGCAATTTTTTTAGTTTTCATATCAAACTAAATCATAAATAAAAAGATTTTGTGCTTCACAGAGCCTTACTGTGATTGCTATAGGTGGTTTTCTTTAAAAAAAAAAAAATCTGTTTAGTGGAAAACAATCAACTTCAACTGTTTAATAACTGCCCACATAGCAAAAGGAGTTTAAAATTTTTTTCATAGCCTGCAAAATGTTTATGTCCATTCTTTGAATGTCAGAGCACTCCTCACCCTTTTACAAATACCAACAAACTCTTTGCAGCAACAGTCCACCCCTGAGTCATTCACTATAGCTGTGCAATTGTGGTACCTTTCCTGAAATATATCCAGTGGCAGTTAGGGCTGTAATTTATCCTAAGGTCTTGCCTCTCTGATGGTCTGATCGGGAGTATGCACATTCTTATGTGCCTCCAAGTATATTTTGGTTGTTAAGAGATTTCTCACTAGTGGATGAAGGATCAAGAAACTATTTCCTTTGGATTTTTGGATTTCCTTTGATTTGGATTATATTTAAAACAAGAAGCAGCCAATTAAAAAGAAGATCACTAAATAAGATTCTAATTAATGTTTCCCACTGCTATCATGGAACAAAAGGTTTTAAAGTTTCCGAAACATGATGGGACATCTGTGCTCAGTTTCTATACACAATGCAGAAAGTCCAAAATGCCATGGGAAACCTTATTCCAAAGGGACACAAGTCCAGATGCATACTCTGCAGAGTTTCATGTGGTTCAAATCAGTTTATAAAAAATGCCTCTGAACTGTTTTACCATTAGCTAACATGATTTTAAACTTTAAATATTTTACCTCAGTTCAACAAAGCCCTTACCAATACATTTAATTACAACCACCCCTCTTTTTCAGAATCATGCTTTTCTTTGCTTTTCTGGAGTTTTTTCCCATAATAAAGAATAAGAGGAAATAATGAAGTAATTTTTTTCAAGAGCTTGTATAATGGAAACATAAGAATACATAGTTTAAACTTCACCATTCAGCTCACTGACTGTTCCATTTGGTACAGAGTCAAGTGAGGGCCAACATGTGAGCACAGGAAAACCTGATTTCCATTTTATTTATTTTATTTTTTCCCCCTCAAACTGCTGCTTTGTGGAACAATTCTGAACTTTCTGCAGTCAGAATGTTACATTAACCAGGCACTGATCAAAGACTTCACTGAATCTAGGTCAGGACTAATTTGTGAAGCTCACAGTTAGTCACTGTGGCAGCTTCTGAAAAGTACAGATGGAGAATCCATGAGCTATGGAGCTATTACAGGGCTTCTTCTCACCATGAGTTTTAATGCAATTTGGTTAATTTCCTTTTCCAGGAGTTCATTTTTCTCAGAGTTCCTAGTAAAAGAGCAATGAAATATGACAGCCACAGCTGTTTTAGGAAATTCCTGTGGAGATATCTGGTTGGTGGCTGGTCCAAGTCATGTTAAGAGTGAATGCTTCTGGTCTGAGCAGGTGGTCTATGAACATCATGAAAAATCTGTAGCCTTTTACAGTGACTTTCATCTCAGGATCTCAAAGTGCTCTATAAATAGCAATTTATCATTACAACATCCCTGTGAGGTGATCATTTTGTAATTGAAGGGAGTGGGGTGTATGGCTCACAAGTTTGCTACTGGGTGTGAAATCCTATTTGTGACTTACATGATCTGCCACAAGTAGAGCAGATGTGTTGCTGCTGTATCTGGAAATAAGAACTGTTTGAGATACAGTAGTGCTTGTGCCACTGGTAATAGGTGGTTCTTCCCTTCTGAGCTGCTTCACTGTCCCTTGTTCTCCCATTCTCGTTTCCTGGTGCCTCCTGCCAAGCGCATACGTTAGCCATGCTTTCTTTTGCCTGTCCACCATGTGCCACGTTTTCTGGAGAGAGCTTGACATAGATGCATGCTTTACAAAATGTTTCTCTGCATTTCCTAGGGCAAAATGTGTACTGAGATGTACTTCAGCCAGCCTTCTCCTAGATGTAGCAGTGGGGAAAGCGGAAGTGCTCTGTGTTCGCAGTATTGTTCAGGTTATTTCAAGGATTAATTTAGCATTGCAGAGACCATGTCAGTAGACGGTCAACATCTGATTGGGCCAGCAGAAGCTGCCTTGTAAACCAGTCCTTCTGCCTTACACATAGGCCAGAGCATAAGGTTCACCATGTTTGCTTCAGTGAATGTTACTTTTGGATTTCACAAGAAACCATGAACAGGCTTATTTCAGAGCGCAGTCATAACATGACATGTGTGTAGGCACTGCTTATATGGTAACCACCAACAGTTCTTAGACTTCAGGACAGGAATTCCGTACAAAATTAATATTTTCACTGCAGTGTTTTTTTCTGTTATTTGTTTCTATAGCTGTAGAGCCTACTTATGTTGTCACACTATGACTTGCACTAAATATACTTAAAACTCAGCTGTATTCTAGCTCTAATTGGGGCCTCTTGGGATTTAGCTGTTCAGGCTCTCCAAAGACGGTGTTACTTCCTTCAGTAAAAGCTGGGATAGGGACCATGGGGGAAGATTAGTATTTCCAGATGAAAATACACTCAGTTGCTTGGAGAAAGACATGAGGCTTTTCAAGCAGTAATATTTTCTATATTTGCTTTGTAAAAGACTTTTTCTTTCCATCTCCATAGCAGTCAGCATATCTGTATCTACAGCCTGATTGTGACTTCTGGGTATTATCATAATGTAAACATTAGCAAATGTAATTATTGATAAAAAGTGGGCAGATTATTTCATCCCCTGATTTGTGGTTTAAAGATCTCTATGGACATGCATTGTTGCTAGTCTACAGCTACCAATAGATTAATACAATGACCAGTGTGTGAGGATAGTGCCACTGAATTAAAAACCTGAGGTTTAATTCCAATGGCTGAACCAAAGTGACTGAGTTCAGCTCTCGGTCCATTTGCATTTCATCTGTATCACAATATGCTACCAATTTCTTAGCAAAAAATATTGAATGGTCAGATGGAACTGAAAACAGCTTGGGAGAAATGGAAAATTTTATTGGGGGAGATGAAACAATCAGGAACTTTACTACTGTAAAGTTTGTTTTGCATCCTAAAGAGGGGAGCAAGGAGGATAGTTTCTTGGAGATGAAAATGTGTAATAGTAGGCAAACCTTGGTACGCTCAAAGCGTCCAGTTCTCAACACAGCAAACAGAAACCTAAAACATGTGGTGAGCAATAACACTCATAAATCTTAAGAGATTATGTGTTCCTAGTGTGAGACTTCAGAGTGATCTATTTCGTTAAGTGCCAAACTTCAGCATGATTCAATCAAGTTATGCTTAATCAGAATTTATTTACTCTGTGATTATGATTCATTGAATATGTCTGTTGAAATCATTTATCAGGCATCTTGATGGACTGGTGATTTGTCTTCTCTGAATATGTCATGGTTTATTTATTTATATCATCTGGATTGTGTAAAACAAGAACTGCAGCTCTGCTAAGAATTAAACATTCTTCAATGATGCCTTTAGTAACAGGAAACAATCTAGATATGTGTTCTTGTTCCCATGTAGCCAAAAAAATAAGCTAGGAAAAACTTCTCTTATTTACAGATCTAATTTCCATAACTAAATTCCTGTGTTAACCTGAGTAGATCTGTATTGGAGAAACAACCTGGCAAAGATGGAGGAACAACAGTGGTTCAGGACATGTGATATTCTGGAGGCTGGCCCAAGTGTATAGGTCATCCCAAAAAAAAAATGACATGAGGAGTTTGCTTACACAGCCCAAATAACATGTACGTACTGTGCAGAGAGGCATTTTCACGCTAGCTGTCCTTTGGCTCTTATGAGAAAGGCCAGGCTGGACTTTCAGCATAAGTTGGCAACTTACACACATTCCCAGAATGGAACTTGAATTGCTATTCTCTGCTGAAATCCATGTTACTATGACCATACTGTTGTGGCTACTTGCTAAAGCTAACTTCAGAACAGCTATGAGCAGATGATATGCCTACCTTCAGTGCAGGGACATTGCTTTGACCTTCTCTTTTCCAAGGGAATATATTTCATCAGATGATTTTCAGAAAGCCTTCCAACTCTCTACCTGCAAAGAAATTAAAGAATAAACCGATGGAAGAGTAAAACTATTTCCCAGAATGGAAAGTGCTGGTTCTCCATACAAGTGGTTACAAAATAAGGATCCTCTCTTCCAAAAGGCAGTCTACTAGGTCTGCAGAAACGGATTGAGTAAAGAGGTATGAAGAAGGTGGAAGCAGACTCTTCTGAGTGGTGCTCAGTGACAGGACTAGAAGCAATTGGAGCAAGCTGAAACGTGAGAAATTCCATTAAAACATAAGAAAACCCCTTCTTTAATGCAAGGATTGTTAAGCAGTGGTACAAGCTGCTCAGAGAGGTTGTGGAGTCTCAACCCCTGGAGGTATTAAAAAACCTGATTTAACATGATCATGAGCCACATGACTGTGCTTTGGCCAGGGGTTTGACTAAAGGATCCCCAGAGGTGGCTGCCAGCTTCAGCCATTCCATCAGATTAAATTAAAAAATAGCAAGTATTTGTTAGTGCACATTTTCCTGACAATTGATAGTGGTGGGTAGAGCATTTTAGTGCATCAAGTAAATGTTAACCCTCTTGACTCTTAGGCACATGATGCATTTGGTAAACAGCCAAAGAGTGGGTATAAATTAGAGACTAAACACAATTAATGGAGCCAACAGTGCTAGAGCATATGTGGTAGTAAATATGTGAACAGGTATGTAGCACGTGCTACACGCAGTATGTGCTTACACCCTCAATGTCAGTTGAGAGTGTAGGAAGAAGGGGGGTCATTTAAATACCAATTAGATGTGTTTTATTCACTTGCATTCGAGGACTGTTGTTTTTGCCATACCTCTAAGCTTGATAAGTGGTATCAGATTTTGGTCCCTTTGCTTATTGTTGCTCTTTCAAGGGCAACATCAGCCCTGAATTTGGCTCAAAGCCTCCCTTTAGAGTTGCCTCATTTAGGGATTTTGCCTAGTCATTAGAAACAAAGGAATTATGAAAATCTGGTGTTATCACAGAGTCACCATGGTTGGAAAAGACCTCTGAGGGATTTATACTGTAAGTCAGTGGAGCTGTAAGTAGCAATGATCAAGCAAAACTATGCCCTTTTTTTCCTCTGATACTTTATTCTGGCCATCCTGTGTACTGACCTACTTTGTAGGTTAGTTAGTCTTAAATCAAATAACAGTCAGTTCATATTTGAGGACAGTGAAATGCATCTGAGATATCCCAAACACTTTTGGCATGTCTGATCACATCCTTTCATGTTTTCTTTCATACAGCTTCTGAGTGGTGTTAATAATAATATCATTTATTTTGGATGATTGATTCTGTGACTTTTGCTTCTACATCCCAAATGCAATGCTTCCAGCCTTGGCTCCTTTTCCTCTTCAGGGAAATGCATGAGACTTTTTCAGTTATTCTAGATATTTAGAGCTGGAAGACCAAGACTTGTTTGTATACATATCTAAAGTTGTCAAACAGCCAGAGGTACTTCAGTTCTAATTGTTTTATTAGTGCCTCTATGCTGAATTTGATTGAGGTAAGAGCTTTACATTGCCAAGAAAAATAATTGAATTGGGTCTTTATGTACAGAAGTGTGTATTAGATAATTTGTGAGTTTTTAACATGGGAAACAGCCATATTTAAATGATAAAAATTATTTGTATAACACTGCTATTACTTGCTGGTGGCACTTATCTGAAAATAACTCTACAGGAATCAGTATAATTGGAAGTATTTAAAACCTGTGGAAGATCAGAATAGTATTTATGCTTTCAGTCTTATTTTAGGTTCAGAAACCAACACAGGGACTGCACAGTTTCATGAAGAAGTTACTTAGCTTTTCTATCCAGTTTGGGATCCATAGCAGTTTATTGTCCCTAAAATCTATGGAGATAAATGTACCCAACTTGACCCTCTTTTAACAATATGGCTTTAATTTTTTTGTATCTGGAGATACCCAGTATGCTGGCATATGTATAAAATTAATCAAAGCTGAGGTGGAAAAAAGCTGGAGTAACAGAAGGAAATGTCAATTTGTTTGAAGAATATGCCATTCAAGGAAAAAAGATGTACTACTGTTTTGCTGTGGAATGTACAAGTCCTATCTGAAAATATGCAAACCCCATCTGACAACAGCGTAAGAGTATTAGCAGCTCTGCCACTGTGTCTCCACTCACCCACTGAACCATGCTGAGGATACCAAAGTTCCAGTTCTGCTGCTTACCCAGCCGTGGGTCAGCTGGTTCCATATGAGGAATTTTCCAGTTTGCTTTGGTAAAAATCTAAGAAATGACTTGAAATAGTAAAAAAAGTAAAGCCATAAGAAAAGAACATAATAATTGTCAAGCCAGTCTAAGGATTGTCAGAACTAAACTTGTGATAATTCAGGTCCATCCTATGCGTTATCTTCCAATTTCTAATTGCATGACTACACACTGGTGAGTTCTGTCCCCCTCCCCACCTTGTTTTTCCTTCCTCACTGTAGAAGATAGACCTGCTGTGGGATGAATCATGGTTACCTCATTGCAGAAACTGGAATTTGGAGGGTGATGGCAGAGGATTTCAAGATAGGAAAGGATTGTACTATGGTTTGGGAAGCTGAGTGTTCTCCTGATATTGGATTCTGTTGCTATTATGGATTTTGTTGCTACTCTCATGAACATCATTCCTATGTAATGCTGGGCTAATCACTTAGCTCAAAACTTTTCACAGATGGTAACTGATTTTCTGGAAATGCTGACAACTGGAATCTGATATGGAATATGCTGAATACTCACTGTTATGGGAACTGTGCTTTGAAAATATGTTTTAGATGCTGAAAAAAACGTTCTTAAGCCTCTCAAATGAGAAACCAAAGTCTGTGGTTTCTTTTGGCAATTTTGACTCACTGACAATGGGTAAATGTAGAACATAGTCCCTTCCCGTCCTCAGGAGCCCTAGGAAGATAAATTGTTATTGTTTTTAGAGTACCAAGATCCTGTGAAGAAGAAGACCATAAAATGCCTTTCTGGGGAATAATTTGCTGTGCTTCAGCACTGTGTCAGATAAGTGCAATACCTAGAATATAAGGGTAAGATTTTTCAAATATTGATGCCACGATTTTTGCATAGTGAATTAGCAGCAAACCATAGCAAAGGCATTGAAAATTCATTTAATCCACTTGCCTACCTGAAAGCAGGACTAGCTCGGCCTAATATTAGATGTTAGATACTTGTCTCAACTTCAGTGACAGAATTTTCATGATTGCATTACTTTGTCACTTTACTTTCCTTACCATTAAAAACTCTTTTCCCCGTAGCTAGCTGAAATCTCCTCTGTTGCACTGCTTGTCTAGACCTCAGGAGAGAGGCAGAAAGCTTCACATGTGGGACTGCCTCACAGTGCACATGTAAATGGTGCAGAACAGCAATTATCCCTTTATTTCCAAAGAGATTTTAAAATTGTCCCAGACCAATGACTTGCAACAATACAGGATAGGGGTTGACTGCCTGGAGAGCAGCTTGGCAGAAGAGGACTTGGTAGACAGTAGGCTGGCCACGACCCAGCAATGTGCCCTTGTGCCATGGGCTAGGGTTGGGCTGGCCACTAAAGGGGTGACAGAGAATTTTTACCTGTTTCTCTTCCCAAGGGAAAGAGAATAAGGGAGAGAGACTTATTAAAGTAGTTTTAGTTTTCCAATCCATGAAAATGGTAACAATAAAATTAAATACATATAAATACATACTCTGTATATATTGAAGGCAGAAAGGACAGAGTTGTTCTCAGATGTTGGCACAGTCTGCCCAGAGATGTGGAGTCTTAATCCCTGGAGATACTCAAAATTCTACTTGACACCATCATAGGCAATGTTACCCTGTTTTGGGCAGGGGATTGATTAAATGATCTCCAGGGATGCCTGCCAGCCTCAGCTATTGTGTGATTCAGTACCTCTAACAACTGTATGTAGCAAGCATGAGCCTGGCATTTGCTTCTTGTGTACTGAAGATATTGTGAAACTATTCTTTGCACTAGAATTGGAAATGGCTGTTTCAGTCACAGGATGTCTGCAAAATTATGGGCATCAAAGTAGAAATACTTAATGTTTGAGTATTTTTTATGTTGAGAGTTCTCCCTTGCATGTGAGAATCTGGAGTTTGGGTGCCTCCCCAGCTCTCTGCAGTAGGGGGTAATTGTTTTTATGAAAATTTATTTCCATTCTTCTGTAGTTTTTAAAAAACAGTGACTATTACCTAAGTAACAAAATACAGCTTGTTGCTAAGTCTAAAACTTCCCTTACCAGTGATGTATTAAAGTGCTCCTCATTTTTACTCGTCCTTATCTTCTCCAGACAGCTAGGAAGACATTTCTCATTGTCTTATGCTTGAAATCATGATTTTCTATAGATTTTTTTTTCTTCTTCAGCTCAGAGTATGAGACATCATGTTATAATGCATTAGAGCTGCTTGTATGGGGAACAGTGTTCTAAATGAAGGGTATTTTTTCTAGTGTATTCTGGACATTCTCATGGCACAGAAAAGAGGTTTAACAACTTAAAAAAAAAAGACACTACTAGCTTAACTTATCCCATAACCAAAACTAGATTTCAAAATTCCTTTGCCCTTTCCTCTTCACCCTCAGATTGTATTAAATTCCTGAGCCATTTGTATGTCTGTCAGCTAAGTTCTTCCTAATTATCAGGTTCTAGTCCTGCCTCCAGAGCCATCCAAATCCATATTGTGCTGAGCTGTCAGCTTTGAGGTTCATGGTCCACTCTGCCATCCCGCCCTTTTCTTCTGCTGAAAATTTTCCAGATTCCCTGCACCTACTCCCTTCTCCCAGAAGAATGGGAGAGTTGGTAACTGCTGCTCCCTCTGCTAGGCTTTGGGGAACTGGGACATGTGGGCTCAGCTTCAGCCTGGGAAAAGGGACAGAGAGCTCAGGTCTCTCTTGTCCCTGAGAAATAGTGCAGCCCCTGAGCTGTGAAGTATTAGAGTCCCTGATCTGAATCCGACTTTCTCCTAGGTTATACCTGCTGGCAAGTTGCTTACTTTAGCTCTTTGGCCTCTCTGCTTTTCATTAGCTGTTCCCTGATTTTATGATTTTATATTTTTTTTCCTTCCTGGACAACTGTACTGTGAGGCAGTTGAGGGGAGAAAGAGGCTCACCTCTTGTTAGTATTTTACAACAGATAGGTGCATTAGCAGACAAACCCTTTTATCTGGACTGCAGTCACCTTGGCTGCCATTGTCCTCTATCTCCATTCAGTTCATCTCCACAAAGACAAAAAGCTGTTTCCTAGAGCTTGTTCTTATATGTGTTTTTGTGCAATCTAGTTTTAAGGGATTCAGAGAGAGAAATGTCAGATCCCTCCACAGGTAGCTGTTTCACAGGGCCATATGGCCCTCCCTGTCAATGAGTCAATCTGTATTTCTTCTAGCTTGTTTCTGACCCTTGTTCCTTCATACTCCATAAATCTGTCCTCCTCTTTCTTTGTGATGTTTACACTGTCCCAATAGACAGGAATCCCCAGGGTGGTTCCTCACCTCCAGCAGGTCTTCTCAACATTCACACCTGAACACGCTCTGCTCAGCTGCTGCGTAGCCAAACTCATCTCACTGAATTAATTCCTCATAAATCAATAGGTCCAGACACTTACCCTCTCACTTCCTTTGGGATGAGTCTGCTTCACAAGCTCACAGCCAGTTTGTTGGTCTCTGCTGTTACTAGGACCTTCTGTCTCCCTTCTTTAAGAACATTTCTCCACTTCATGTCTGTATTTGAGGTTGAAGTTCCTCCTGCAGACTATTGCCTTGTGCCCATCTGCTTGGCTTTTTTTTCTTTTTTTTTTATTTCCAGCCTGTCTAGATTTCGTTTTGTGCCTGTTCCCATTGGTTTACACAACACCTCTCTAATTCATAGGAGTCGTTACATCAAATATAAATTGAATGAATGCGATGTTTATTGCTTCCTTCCAGATCATTAATAGACATTAAATAAAACCAGACTTTGAACAGATTTCTAGCCCTCCTTTCCTCCCCTCCCCACACCCAGATATTCTCCCATTGGCTCTTTATATTCATGTTTATCTTTTATTTCTCTTTGTTTATGGACTTGAAGCCTGTGTTCAGTCTCTGTGACAGAGCTCATTTCCCAGCCAACTTGCATTCATTTTTCAAGTCATATTTTGTAGCTGAGGCATTTCTCAGGAAAGGTTGTAGGCTGCTGCTTCACTCTCTTCTTCTGATGGTTTTGTAAATCAATAAGAAAGGAGTGATCATGTTTCTTTGGCAAGATTTAGTCTTTTTATTGACTCTCTGGGATGACTTTCATGCTGGTGCTAAGCAAACACTCCATCATTGGCGAAGGGGGTTGTGCTCTTCACCTCTGCTCTTCACCGTTTACTTAATTGATTAATCTCATTGTGTTTATGAATCCATTCCCTTAACAATGTAAATTATGGGTCATGATGGTCAGCTGATTGTTCTTTCATGCTGACTCTCATCTACCCAAATACTTTATCCACCTGCTTAGGAAGGTCTCAGGTTTTCAGGAAGAGGAAAGAGGATGACTGTGCACAAACCCTAAACTGAGCTACATCCCAAATTATGCCTTCAAACTCTTTAGGAGCATTTGTTGGTGCAGACTCAAGACACGACGAGGTTTTTTCTAACAACCTTACAGTTACTGTAGAGTTCCGTGCCTAGGAACAGTCTCTGGTGTTATTCAATTTCTTTACACAGATGATGCAAGGGACAAAACAAAACGTAGACCAGGGTTTGGAGCAAAGGCTAATCTCCAGTCACTATGAACTTGATCACTCACAGACACACACATGCATCCTGGTCCCACATCACATACTATGCATCCCCAGTAAGGTTGGACGCCAAGCCTACCGAGCAGCTAACCCTTGCATCCTAATGTCTCCAGCTGCCTCATGCACAGAGACAAACACACACACTTGCACACACACAAACAGATCTCCCAGATGATCCTGAGACCCCATGGTCTCTCCAAGAGTTAGCCTGGATCTCATCATGCCTCTAGTACCTTGTTCTTCCCGTAGTCTTGCTTACAGATATACACATATTCAGCCTAGGCCACTTTGATACACAGCTCCCTTGCTGGCTAGTCCAGCTGGGTATTCACTAGCAATGGTGCTGTGTTGTGTGAATCCTCACTCACTTGTAGTTGCTGGTACCCCAGGTACACTGACACTTATAATTTGTAATCCAAATCCAACTGCTGACACTAAGATGTCCATATACACTCGTGCATGCAGAAAAGAGTCCCCTCACCCAGGGAAACAGGTTGATAAGAAGATAAGACTGACTGTGCTAGTCAGGTATAGGGCATGGCCCACAAATATACTGACCAGCCACATATTTACATGAAATCATCCCCTTTTATTTCCTTATCCCTCTCTTTTCTCATGCTTATTCCCCAAAACAATCTTGAATTATCCCTTTTCCAACTTGTGGTCCTTCTAATCATCCCATAAATCCTCCTTAGACTGGAGAGCATTTCCATTGATTCACCTTGCTGGGTGCCACCCCTGGCCCATGGGGCTGATCCTGCTTCAGCTGACATTCCTTGGAAGGTTTGGGTCAGGGGCTCTACTTCCCCAATAATAAATATGAACAGACATAAAGTAGCATCAGAATTCCCTGATAAAAGTCAGGTTTTAGAAATAGAACACAGGAAAAATAGCAGGAAAATATGAATGTGTGTATGGATGCAAAAACCTACAAGAAAGTCAAAACCTGGTTATTGATTGATCTGTACTGACCAAGACAGAAGGATGGTTTCCAAGGAAGATACTAAGGGCCTTCTGTTGGACTGTCACTGAAAGCTTGTGTCTATCGGTCACATCTGCAAGACAGGCTGTGATGTAGAAGTCAGCTCTACATCATTTCCACAAAGACAGCAGCTGACTGGGTGTTTCTGTATGAAACCAGAAGTGTCTAAGTGTTCGAATTAAATCACAAGTAACAATATGTTTTCCTTATGTCTGGATTATTTGGTCCAGGATCTAGTTTAGAAGTTACTCAGAAGTAGACAAGCATTGCCGCTCTCACCTGTCACTCCTTTAGGGCCAGGCAGTCAGGTTGGTAAGGAATATGTCTAGTACATCAGGTTTTATGCCTCTTTCTCTGCAAACATGTGAAGAGGACAGGCAGTGGACTGGTCACCTTGTAAAGCACTTTTGGGGAATGTAGGGCTAGTATGTTCATGTATGGAGTTGAATGAAAAGAGCATTTCCTTACCTTGCCTTGCAACTTTGAATGCATGGGTGGGTTGGATTTTGTCATTTGAGCTGGGGGAGCAGAAAGATCATGGACCTCTCATTGTGTTGCTCACAGGCATCATAGTAATTCTGGAGATAGTGGTTATCATAAATGAGACCTGGATCTCTTGCCCTTAACAGAAGTCTCATTGTAGAACCACATCCTTCTGTAAGGATGCTTCAAACAATAAGAGCTACAGTTTGAAGCTACTGCCTTTGTGAATGGAAGTTAATGGTAGTTTTGTCAGCCTTATATGTAAAAAGCATGTAACCAAGACAGCTGTAGCTGCAGATCCACTGACTAATGAATGAGGAGATCAGGAATTTTTGTTCTTTGGCATAGGTAGCAAAAATGTTATATAGAGATGCTGGTTCTTGAATTTCATGGGAATAACAGTGCAGAAAAATAACTTTTCCATTACTTTAGGGGGCAGATTTTCATCTTTATTCTCTACGTAAGCATGTAGCAGGAATAAGTGTATTAAGGGGATGGGTGGAGTGCTTTGTCTTTCAGTGAATCCTTTAGGAGCTAGAAGCATTAAATGGTATTAGGTTTCTCTCACTCAGTTTGAAGCCAGAGTGCAAGAGAAGATTAGAAGCCACTAACTAGTCCCTGTACCTCAGTTTTACTAAGTAGTCTCAGCTGCTATGGAGGATCTGGACTTTTCTGTTCACAGGTGAAAAACGTTCTCAAGGTCCTTGATTTTAAAGAGACAAAGCATCAATTGCACCAAGCTGTGTAGCCTAAGTGCTGTGTTCAAACTGGTAAAGCCACCCATGGTTTGAATGACATCTGCAAATGTCATTAAAACATTACTCTTCAGCCAACATGGTGATTCTAATGAGAGGCTCCCCAGTGCAGAGGCAGCATCTGTGAGCTGCCAGTGGAATTCCCAGCCCCAAGCACTGTACTGAAACCACATCCGCAGTAATGACACCAGACTTGGCCGGGTTGGTGTGGAAAGTCATGACTGCCTCTGGAGAGAGGAAAAGGGAAGAGCTTGTAGCGACTTTGCACCTGTGAAACAGTGTGCTGCTGTAACAATGCCCAGCACCAGCCAGTCTTTGCTCCAGGGAGGCCTGGAGTTCTTTAGAAAGCTTTTTGCAATAGCTATACTTACTAGAAACGCAAATGGAGAAAGTAGCTACTAAAAAAAAAAAAAGTTTGAAAGGCTCTTTGTTGGTTTCTGCTCTCTCTAGCTGCTTTTGGAAAGGTTAAAGATGCAGTGAATGCCAAATGATAAGCTTTGCAGTCCCCAAGCTCTGCTGAGACCTGAGAGAAATCTGCTGGTAATTGTTTTAAGCTAATGATTCCCTACAGGTTGATTGGTGCTTATGTGCTGAGGGGTGAGAGGCTGTAGTTGCAGAACTTATGAAAACAAATTGCCTCTGTGTTAAGGAATGCCAAGCTTCCTGCTCAGTCTAACCCACTTCTACATTTTTTATTTTAAGGTCTGTTTGCAAACTCAGAGCTTGGGCTCTGTTGATTAAATAGCCCCCTGCTAAGAATTACTGGGATAAATCCCTGAACCACAGTAGGACATTGATAGCAGGATACTGTCTCTCCTAATTAAATTAAGGAGGACTTCAATGTGTTGCATTTAATGCAAATCACATTGGCTATTAAGTTCTTGGGAACTTCCTTCTCTTTAGGAAAAAAGATGATCTTTTCAACAGATGGAACTTGTGTTTTTCCCTGTCTGTGACTAATCAACTGCCCCTTAAATGTATTAGACTTGTGTTGGAGCTGAAAATCACCTGGTCTCTAGGAAAGCCAGCAAAGAGACTTCATTCCGGGGCTGAATTCTCCAAAATGCTTGGGTACGCAAGTCTTGTTTGTATGGATCTTTAGGAGTCGGAGCACAAAATATGGTTCCCAAACACCCCAACCCATTAACTGTCTAATTCTAGAGACATCTTAGATCCTCAGGGAAAGGTGTAAGAAAGACAAACTTCTTACTGGAATTTAGCATTCAGTTCCTGAAACCAGATGGGATGCCCAACCCTGTTGTGCAGTGTCTTTGCAGAGCATTAACCTTGTGTGCCTACCTGGACAGCAGTACAAGCAGACACAGGCAGGTTAGAGGCTGATGGCTTTGAGTTTCCTGTCATATAGGGCCAGGCACTACCTGTAGCTGTCCAGTTGGATAAGGTAAACCAGGATGTCCTAACCCTAAAATCCTGTGCTTAAGACATTTTGCTTAGGTTGTAACCCAGAGTAGTGTCTTCAAGTGAAGGTGGGTTAGATGTAGACGATTCCCTTGTTTTGGGTTGCCTCTTGGCCACCTTGGGCAACAAAGTTGAGCCACGCAGTGTGCCACCAAACAGTGCTGTCCCTTAGTGCTGTGCCTTCTACAGGCTCCTTCCTGGTTCTTCAGAGAAGCTGGGGTTGGTTGGGAGCCCTGTGACAGCGTCAAGCTCTCAGCTGAGGTGCCTGCTGTGCTGTGAGCACAGTAAAACTGTCACCTACCAGGGCAATCCAGTTTGTCTAGTGCAGCAAGCTGAGCTGGCTTCTGATATAGAGTTAGTTTTAAACAGTTATGTTTGGAGAAAAGCAAGGTCTGAAAGAAGACATGGGGATCCTTTGATAGGGGAGTGTTTTTCAGAGCATTGTATTGAGAGTTAAGCTTAGCAGCCCATTCAAAGTAGTCAGAGCAGAAGAAAACTGCCCCAGGGAAAGAGTTTCCTCCATCCCCAGGCAGCCCTTAGCGGTGCCCTAGCCACAGGGTTCTTAGAAGCACCTTTTTCAGTGCTCATGAGAACAGAGGATGAGCAGAATACACCTTGATGTTAGTAGTGGGGATATACTCAGTAAACTCCAGAAGGCAGAGAGGTAGCAAGTGGACCTGCAGGGGATCTGATACCAGAAGCACAGGGAGGCTGGCAAAGGAGCCAGGTGAGCTGCTCAGAAACTCTTGTTCACAGTAACAAGCCTGGGGAGACGTTACCGGGACTGTGAGTCCTGTAAGCCAGGGACTATGATAAGGACTAGACCTGGGACTGCCCAGCACCCACTGCAGCAGATATAAAGGGAGATTCTCTGCTGTCTTGGTATAGATGTGGAAGTAGAGACTATGAAACGAATATATCAGATCTTATCTCTGACCATGGCTTATGCTCTTTCACCCCCTGTACCAACATGAGGAAAATATGTCACTTCAACCTTAGGGGGTCAGTACTGGCCATTTTCAGCTTACTGGGGAGCTGACAAGCTGGGCAGAAAGGATGGATTTGGATTTTCCTCTAACACTCCCTGCAGATCTGAGAGGAAAAGTTCCCCACAGACCATCAATCTCTGCTGCAGCCACAGTGTCTGTGGCAGGGACTTCCTAGCAAGTGTCCAATGCACATTATGTTGAACCCACATAAAAAGCCCTCTGCAGCAGACCTGTCTGCCTGATGGTGTAAATGTATAGTAGTGGAGTTGGCTCAAGCATTTGTGTGCTTGTGCCAACCACATGTTCAAAGATGAAAGGGATCTAAGTGCTCTCCATCACATAGAATTCACACTTGAGAATGGGCATCTGCCCCAACCTATCTACATGGCAGGTGATTTGGGCATGAAACACAGCATTAGGTCCAGGCTTGGCAGGTAATATAGATATAATGCCTATAATTTTATCTTCCTTTTGCAACAATGATTCATTTTGTTGGTCCTTTTTGATGGTCCGTCAACAGAAGTGCTATTCCCCTTATTATTTCTAACATTAGGTTTTTCATCATTACCAGCCTGTGCATTAGTTCTAAAACAGTAACATGAGCCCTGATTTTTTTTCCATCATGTGCAGGCATTGAAATCATTCTGTAAATGCCTCAGCAAATAGGACACAAGCTTCTCTTGGAACCTGTGTGTTTTATGTAAGATGACTATGTGATCATTTTGAACTCAAAGGCTATTTTTGTGATGTGGGGGAGAGAGAGGCAGTTAGAGCTGAGAGCCTGGATGGTTTCAGAAGCATGCTGAGCTTTAGCAAGGGAGGTGAACTTTTCCCCTCTCTGGGGCTTGAGTCTTTCAGTGCATTTGCTGCTACATTTTCTCATGAAGCCAGCATTGGGGAAATATTTGTTATTATTCACTGAGGGAAGATACACACATGAGGTACACAAAAGAACACATTCTTTCCTGAAGAATTTAAACTGATCAGAGAGGGAAGCAAAGTTCCAAACACAGTATTATTACTTAATCTGTTGACATGAAACCTGCTCTTTCAGAATCAGCAGGACCTTCACAAATCTCTTAACAGGCAGCTGTTGCTTAATATAATTTAACACAGACCCGCAAGCCTATTGAAAGCAAGAACGCTAGATTGTCTGCATATTCATGCTTCTCTCTAAAAATCACAACTTGATTACACTCCTTTCTGAAAAATATTCCTACCTATGGTGATACTCTATCCAGCTATATCTAGCTGTAAGCTTCCAAGTTGAATAAGCTAGTAAGTGCGTACACATTTATGTTTCTCCTGGTAATCATGACCTTTTCATAGTGTTCTGCAGGCAAATGCTTTAGCTGTCAGTGATATAACACAGATGCAAGTTTCTCTGTCAAATAAAGCTGTGTACTAGACATGCAAACTCATTGCTCTTGAAATAAAATCAACATGAGAAACATTTTTATTTTTATAGAAACTTAAATTAACAGAAAAATTGCAACTGACTATAATCCCCAAGCAACTAAATGGTATGTGTTTTGGAACTTGCTTCTCTAATAAATTAACTACTACAATCAATATGGTCTGCATCATCTACATAAAAAGAGTGCTTTCTTCCCATCCATACATTAAGGCACACAATCACCTCTGCAGGCCAAGAAAGCCTTCGGCAAATGCACAAATAAGGAACTATACTGAGAGGCGTATAGCAAATATCGGAACAATTTCTGTCAGGGATGTTTTTGATGGTATATGTCACTTCATTTTAGATTTCATTAAGTGATATGTATCACTGGCCAATCAAAACTTAGTTACCAATTCTAAGAACATTTCTCTGCCTGCTACACTTGTTAGGAGACGAGGTAAATTTTTTGGCGGTGCAGTTGATAGATGCAGAGGATTTTTAAGGCCAAAAGGGACTGCCAGTTGAGCCCAACCTCCTGTGTATCTCCAGATTTTCAATTACTTCTCTTTGCTTATGAGTCCAACAACTAGGGCTTTTTACTAAAATTTAGCTTGCAGGAAGGCATTCAGACTTGAACAGGGGACATTATGAGAAAATTATGGAAAATCCACCCTTTCCAGTAGTTTTTCCAGTGGTTAATTTTTCTCACTACTAAGGATCTATGCTTTATTTCCAACATGAATTCATTTGGCTTCATCTCCCATCCCTGGTTCTTGTTACAGTTTTCTCTCTGAAAACGAAGTTACCCTTCAAACTGGGTATTTTGTCCCATTAACATGCTTGCAAATTAGTTCCTTGTCTTCTTTATAAGATCAGGATCACTTTAAGTCTTCCAGTATAAAGCATGTATTTCTGGCCCTCGAATATTTTGATGTCTTTTTGCATCTCCTTCAGTTTCCTAGAAGCCTTGTAAAATCTAGAGAGACAATGTTGATGATACACAGTACTGTGCTTTCTGTGCCCATACTTGGTGACAGACTTTAGTTAGTTCTGCTCACCATCAATTCCTCTACAGCATTGCACTGGGAATTTCTGGAAAGGTATTTGTTTACTGGGACCTAGTCTGAGTCACTCATCCCAGCCTAGGATCGCTTCCTCTGTAAAGATTTGGTCTCCATTCCTTTTTCAGCAGTATATAATGTAGAATTTACCTGTAGTAAAGGATATTTAGCTAGAATGAGTGCAGAATCTGTCTTGCATTATCTGTCCAGCTTGCACAATTATTTAACTTTCTGTTACTAAATATCTTATTAGCAATGATTTTATGCTTCCAGATCACTGGTGAAGATATCAAACAGTGCCAGGCTCAGCACTCAGTCTGACAGAGCCTTAATAAAGCCAGCCTGATTTGATAATAGCTGTCATTGTGATATGTTAGTTCCTCATCAACTTAGAATTCACTTCATTGATCTTTTCTAACACTATCATCGGAGCATTGTGTAACACTAGATCTAGTACCTTGCCAAGGTGAAAGTGCATTATTTATACAAATTACCTTTGCCAGTCAAAGGTGTGATGCAAAATAAAGAGGTGTTGCTGGAAGAGAACTGCTCTTTACCTACTTATAGTTGTGAATTTGCCAAATAAACCTTGATCAGATCTAGAAATTGAAAGCGTAACATCTGCTCACTCTATAGAGAGAGTAACTGCTCTGTGTGTGTCGTTGTGGTGTGGTCCCAGCCATGACCTTGCAGCCACCAGCAGCACCCAGAGACCGAGAAGGGCTCAGCTTCTCCCTCCACAGCTCATTTGATAGCAGCTGCACTCATCTTCATGCTTCTGCTGCTTATCTCACTCCACTTCATCAGGATGGAGAGACAGTGCCACTGCGGAGAAGGCTTTTATTTGCATTCATTTCACTTTAAGAAGAAAAAGCAATGAGGAGTTTTAGGCCAGCTTAGTGTTGTCATCTGAGTGCCTGTTTAACCCTAGGATGGTACTTTCTTATCTGTGGTTGCCTTTTGTGAAAGTGTCTGTGGGTGTCCCCTGTGAAATGCCCTCTCCTCCATCAGAAGACAGGAAGCCCTAGATGAACATGAGTTCATTTAGTGACCTTCTCCACCCTTCCACAGTGATCCTTTGCAATTGGAAAAGCTGCATCTGGTTACATAAGACAGCTTTAGCTTAACTTCAGAATGCCAGAGCAGCTCCAATAGCACCAGTGGAGCTGGAATTTGCTGTGTAGCACTTGGCTACTAAATGCAAGAAACCTTTGAGTGGCCAAAACCCCCAATGTACGTGGGTTGCAAACCATATGAAGACCCTTTTGTTCTCTTTGCAACTTTTCCCCCAGGTCTGATGATTTCCCCTTGATGGCAGGGCTCTACTTTTTTCCTTTGTGACTGAAGAAGTGTATTGCTAATTTGTGGGTTTCTGAAGAAGTGTCACCGTTTATTGCTCATGTGTAGCAATGATATTAAAAATAAACCAGCCAGTTGTCAGAGACCAGAAACATGCATATGAATTAGAAACAGACAGTAAGAAATATCTGGGAAAATTCATATCATCAAAAGCTTAGAGGGTTGTAGTCTTGTTCTGTTAGGTCACAGGTGAAGCTTTTTGAAAATCAGATGAATAAATAAGTTTCTGTGAACTGAGAGTGCATTTTTAGTGAAACAAATTTTAACTTCGATTTGACAACTTTTCTGTAATCTGCAGCCTAAACCCCTCCACGCTGAGTTACTGTGGGAAAGGGAGGAGAGAGTATTGAGCAGAAATAAGCTATAAACAGAAATAAAACTGATTTGATTATTCTAAGTCCTGAGCCTGAACATAAAATGGGTGCCATTAAAATATGGAAATTTTTATACCATGGTCATTTATCTTTCTCTTAGCAAGGTCTGGGGAATTCAAAATATTTCCCCCTCACAGAAAGCTCAAAATTACTGATGTTGACAGTGAATATTCAGCATTGAATGTTGTCTTCTGTAGAAAATGTGATACACTCATGATGACAATTCAGGATGTTTATAAATTTATAAAGAATTATGGTACCTTTTCTGAGAGGTCAACTCTGTGCAGAGAGACTTTCTTCAGAAAGCAATGCTTTCTTCACAGAGCATTTCTTCAACTCAGAATATGATGTGAGGTCAGTGGGAGAAGTTTGGAGGGGTTGCAATAGGATCTTACCTGATGTTAATGCATCATAATGGCTTATCTGCTCAAATAAGTTGTTCACCCATGACATGAGAGTTTATTTTCCTCATCCATATGACATCCAAGGGAAGTTATCCACTAATAGAATATCTCTAGAATAAGTGGCAGTTGGCAACCAAACTGTGATTCTGTGAGTAAACTATGTGTTGTTCCATATTCCTGGTAACTCTCTCCCGTGGAAAAACTCAACATATAAGACAATGCTGCCAACTCTGATTTTAGCACAAGTCCTGTCATATTTCTGTTTTTTCCTTAGAACTGCAAACATAAGTAATTGAGTGAGAATCTTAGGCTTTAATTATAAAAAGGAGGGACAGCAGAGAATAAAAATCAGAACGTGATGCACATGCATCTTAATGCCTCAGAAGACAGAGAAAAAAGTGAATGGATTTATTATCTGTTATGAATTTTCTACTTAAACTAGTTTCATGATTTCTATTTTGTTGGAGTATCTCCTGAGTGTTTGACAGCTTTGGGTAATTCAGATGCTGCAGCAGGAAACCAAATAGAAAGTAATATTGGAACCCAGGTTAGTGAACTACATTATTGTGGACATTCCTGTCAGTCCAGGTAAAGGAGAAGTTTGGTTGTGTTTGAATGCCATTTTTAAGCTAGCACATGTGTTTATGGACACTCAGGTTGCAGCTCCGCACCAGCTGGATGCAGACCAGGGTCTTACTGCTTCAGCTGTGGCCCTGGCTGGAGCCATACTCAGCCAAACCTGGCTCCTCCTTGCTCTGTCCCTAGTGCACATGTAGTGTGCTGGAGGCTCACCCACATAACACATTGGGGCTTGAAAAGAGAGGGAAAGGTATGAGGAGGTAGGCTGGGGTTACAGAGGTTTTTTTGAGATTTTCTTGCCTGTAAAACGTTAGGGATTCCTTGCAAGCTTGCCTGACTCTGTGGAGCTGCTCCTGCAGGTTGAGCATGGGCAGAGGACACTACCCCGCTCCACCAGCAGTGGACCATAAGCAGTTTGTCTGGCCTGTGGGAAGCAAGGACCACTTGATTCACAACTAGGGGCTGTATTTGATCCCCTCGTGACAGCAGCTGTTGGGTCCTGTCTGCGTCTCGGGAACATTGCTTTACCTCTAGTGCCCATCTCCATTGCCTCGGGACTGCACTGTCCTGCTGAGACCGGAAAGGATAGCTGCCTATGACAAGGGGAAAGTGGGGCTGCTGGCTGAGTGTTTCCACTTTTCCGCTCAGGAGGCACAGAGATGCTGGCTATGGGATCCCTTTTCAGTCTTGAAATGTGGTGAGGGAAAGGGGTGGCTAGGAACAGCCCTCAGCCAGTTTGGGTAAGTAAATGAACCCATGGCCAGTAATAATATCAAAAGGACAGCAGAAAAGTTATAGTTGTGAGCCTGGAATACAACACAAACACAAAACAAACCTTACAGGCCCCTAGAGAGAACTCCAGAGGTGGCTCCACCCTTCTAGGTTGTCAACAAACATCTCAATGACAGAGTGGAAAGCATCTAAATGCATTCAAAAAGCCGCATCCCTCTAAGGTCATAATGTATGCACCTTGTAACTCATGAAATGCAGGCACTAGCACTTTTTAACCTATTTATATGTAATTTTTTTTTTAATAGGAGGAAAGAAATGACTGGACTAACGTATTGCTAGGGTTCATTAATCTATCTCCTCAAATGGCAAGATGAATCATAAAATCATACTCTGTGTTTTTTTTTCCAAACTTAAGAATAGATTTTGCATTTTCCTTCCCCCCCGCCCCCCCAAAAAAAAAAGAAATATATAAAAATAAATTCTTGGGGCCAAAATTTGACAGTTGCTGCTGTCAAGTCTCTTCCAATGAAAATAGATGTCCTTCACATGCTGAAGCCCTGTGGAGAGCCAGAGCCTGAAAGAAGAGTACTTTGCACTTCTAAGTCTTTCTGAGCAGTGACTCTGATCATGAAATCTGTAACATAAGGACTGTGTTCTGAATTACAACACAGTGAATAATTGGCAGTGACTGACTTGCCTAGTGAATGTTCCTGGCCTTCCAAGTAGTTAGTCTTGCCCTACTATTCCTAAATGTGTTCAATGTGAGTTGCTCATGCACATATGTCTGTGCATCACTCTGGCTTTTCTAGCTTGATTGGAAGCGATTAACTATGTTAGTGTTTGATGTTCAAAATTCAGGCTGCAGAAGTCTCAGGAGTTTTTTCCTCCCTCAGAGCGAATGGTTTGTGTTGTTTTGGAGCCTCAGTTAAAGGAAGCATTCAAGCATGTGCTGATCAATGGACAGGGTTGAAAGCAGGCTTCCAGGGTAGATGTGCACAAGGCTGAGTTCTTAATTTTTTCCTGTAGTGTTTGCTGACACTACCCTGTTCTGGCTCAGAAGCCTGCAAGTGCAATCATCAGCCAAATTCATTGTTCTGAGCAACTTCCTTACCAAATTTGCCAGAGATTAGTGTTCCAAAAATCTCATCATTCTGTACTGAAAAAAGGATGTTTATAGTTCTCATTACTGTGGAATAATGTGAAAAACATATAAAACATGTCAGTGCTGTCTTTAAGTCTTTGTTTTTGACAAATAGAGCTCATTTGAGACTCTAAATGTTCAGAAAGCCATGGATAGATTCCTTACTCCTGGCTCAAACAAGCTCCAAATTGAGATCTGCATGTCTTGGACTACATCTCCAACAGTATCTGCAATGGCAGTCTTAGGACCACCATTAAGAAGGGCTGCGCTGGCCACCCTTACTCCTACTCTGATATGATCAGAGGTATAGCCTGCACACATGCTCTAGGGCACTTTGGAATACATGTCCAAACACAGCCACATTATGACCCACCAACAGGCAGTCTTTCAGAAGCAACTGGTTAGTGATCACCACAGCAGCTAAGTGACCTGGAGATGCATGGGCTTCTGGGTCCGTCATCCTCCAGAGATATGTAGACATAGTCTATGAGATCAAATGCAAAATTCATGAGGAAGACAAATGAGGATTTGAGCCCAGAGCCTACTGAGAATGTAGCAAAACACTTAAGCAAATCAACAGTCCAACAAAACTCTTAGCATGCACTTAACTTTAAGCCTTTAAGTAATTCATTCCTGAGAATTCATAACTATAAGGAATCAAGAAAAGCTGTCCCATAATACATTGGTGTGCAGATTCATAAGACTGTAGTATAATGTTCTGAGGATGACCATATATCTTCCTTCCTTATTGAGTGAAATGAGACCTTCCAAAGCTTTAAAAATGTCTTGTTGATAATCATTAGATTGATTAGCAGTTACCGAGAAGGAAAGTAAAATGACAATTGAATCTCTGTTCCTCAAAACCTGCCAGGTAAACAGCTGCTCTCCTTCCCCAGTGCTCTTACCAGCACTCCCTTGTAATACTACATATCACCAGTCTGTGAATATGTAAAGCTGAAAGAAACTCCAGTACTGTGCAGTGCACAATCCATCCTTGTATATTTAAGCTGAATGAGTCACAGTGCATTCAGAGATCTCCTTTCATGTAAGTGTGATTTATTTACAAGCACGAATAGGTTTTCAGAGATTCACAATAGCTGGCAGAAGAGCATAATTTATGTAAAATCTCTTATTTTGTTCTGGACTATTTTCTAGTCATATAAGTATAGCTTGCTTTTCTTGGGGGGGTGGGGGAGTGGTGTTTGGTTTGTTTTTTTTTTTTAATAGAGCGTCTGACTCCAAATGCAAAATAAAATTTTGATCCTGCTCTATCTGAGGTACTTTGCTTGTAGGAAACTTTCTCTTGACAGGCATTTGAGATTCCAAGAAGGGTGTTTTAATGCAGAAGAAATCTGAATTTCATCCTTAAGTTTCTTGTAGAATCCAGTATCTCCATGTACTGTGCATATTTCAAAAGTTGAGGACATTCGGGGGAATAAAAGCCACTGGATTGTGCCTGACACAAAGCTGGTTTAGAATTTAACTTTTATGAGCCTCACAAGATTAATTTAGATTCAGAAATGTTTATTATGCTCATTCTTTTGTTGAAAGTAATAACTGAAACCACAAACTACCATCAGAAGAACCACCCAAGCTGTGAGTTGGTCACTGGCAGATCTTTTATATTAGACCACTGGGACTAAATTCCATTTGTGTTTTTGTGCCTGATGTTCCTATTGACTAGTTCTAGGCAGCTGCCTGCTTGCTGCCTTATTTAGGTCCTATGAATCACTCTGAGACTCCCCCGCTGCCATAAGGAGATAGGTGAAATTTAGGCTACAGGTCTTTCTACACCTACTCAAAGACAAGGCCAAATTCAGTGCAGCTGTGCGTGAGTGTGGGGCTAGGTCCACACAGCTGCTGACTCCTTCTTCACTGACCTGGTTGCACCTACTTTTTCCTGCAGGTTCTCCATCATCTGTGTGTCATACCAGCAAGCTTCTCTTGGATAACAGCAGAAGGCAAAGGCATCCCTCTTTGCCTTTTCCTCCTGAATTGCGTCAGATTGTGTAAAGCAATGAGATAGATTAGGAATGGGGAAATTCCAGGGGTATATGGAAATAATAGGTATTTGTGTTGTTTTGTGAAACATTTTGAGCAGCATTTTTGGAGCATGCCCTACACAACCTATTACCATTATCAGTAACTGGCCATTCAGCCCAGAAAAAATCAACAAATATAGCACTGTGCATAAAAATGGAACTCTTACTTTTGAAGGCAGATCACATTCCATTCACAAGAGGTGTCCCTAGAATACAGAGGCCCTGTAGATTGAGAATAGCATTAAGTAAAGAATAACAAAATGAAGAGCTGCAGTGGAGTATCACCAGTCATCTTGTTAGTCCATAGTGGACAGGCTTTATGGTATGACTCAGATATAGTCACTGCTAATTCACACCAGGTACCTGATTTGGCACAGAGTATTCTACCTAGAACCCATTTCTGGATGTATTTCTGGGGTATAGGAGAGTGCAGTAATCTTCTGTAGGCAGCTCTTTCCCATGTAAAGAAGGGGGGCACAAACTGGGCATGCACCTGGACCAAGATGCTCAAAGGCACTCACAAGTCCAGGAGTCCACATGTAACCCCTGTCATTTTTTATATGAAAAGAAGCAATTTCTGCTTTGGGATACATGCTCACACCTCACTCTTTGGAGTTTGCTCTGATGTATCTGATAGGAGAATTTAATAGCAGCACAAATTTACCAAACGAGAAACAATGAAGAATCCCTCTCCTGGGGCAGCAATCTCAAATCCCACAAAACAGCTCTGTAAAAGCCTCCTGCAGCCAACTTTGCAGATAGTCCTTCTCTGTGGTTTAGACAAGAATGAACTATGCAATTCTTACCCTGAGCAAATATATCGGTGACTAAGCACAGCCAAGATTTCACCTAGGCATTTAGGTGCTACAGCACTATAGCTTCCTTTCCTGACAACTGTGGAAGATGGACAACAGCTTGTTTGGGCATATTTAAAAACAAGCTGTTGGAGAGGAATAGAAAAGTGTTGCTAGGACCATTCAGGCATGTTCCTTATTTGTGCTATAAAACCTGACACAGAAAAGCAGGAGGATTTGTTTCTGAAGGTTAGTGCTCTTTCTCTCATACCCAGTGTTAGCACCCTGCTCTACTTCTTGGAGGAGCTGGTTCTGTGAGTATCTCAGTCATATTTTGCCAGGAATAGAAAGGCTGATTTCACTGCTGCTGCTGGAACTACTTCCTCCCTGCATGCTTTTGAATAATATGTGCTGATGAGGATGTATTTTGGGGAATGCCTGCTCTTGTACAGAGATGTCTTTTCCATTTTGGGAAGGATGGCCTGTGCCATGTGATAATTATTTACAATTGGGGATCAAGTAACCCTGAGCTTCCAGTCAGGTTCTTCCTACAAACCCCATTTCTAGCTGATCTGCTTGAGCTTCATCAGAAGGACAAAACTGTTCTGTAGTTTGTTTCCCTGGTGTTTTTCAGAGTCTCTGTGAAAGTTTCTGAGATTGAAGATGTTTCTTGGGCAGGAGAGATCTTACTGGCACACAGACTTTATAGTTGCTGGTAATGCTGTCTCCTCAAGGTTGTGAAGTGCTTTCCTTATAGTGGGGTGAAGGGAAATTCCCTCTTCTGCTTGTGAGCGCATGTGACCCTGGGGAGTAAGACATAACCACAGGAATTACAAGCTGATTTTATGGGACTGCCCTGTTCAGCTTAGAGTCTTGTCACTGGGACAACTCCATGACTAAGTGTAAGGTAGTGGAGAGACTACTGTTTTAGGGATATGTTTCTGCTGGTCAAGTCTGTATATGGACATGCTCAACAGTAAGTTTGATTCTGATGCAGCCCCTGAAATTTTCTGTGTGACACAAGATCCAGCTGAATGATTTTCAAGTATCCTTCCATCTCCAGACTCAACATCTATGTCTTCCTTGCACCAGAGAGAACAAAGGCTTAAAGAGTGAAAAAAGTTGTCACTCACATGCTGTGGATCAAAAGGGTTGGGGTCAGAGATGCCGAACCATTTATATTTCTGCATCTGACTTGATTTTTAAGATATTTTCCTTGTATGTTGTATAGGTCTCTTTTCCTCTCCTGTGCTCTCATTGCACACCAGAAGTATTTTTCTTTCATTTTTTTGACTTTGAGAATTTTTGTCTGGACATGAAAATTTTGTAATGGTTTGATAAAATTTGGATCATTCTTGCAGAGAGGTAGATCTAGTCCAAATCTATTAATTTCCATTCAGATAGTCAAGCAAGTAATGCATGTGAGTAAGATTCATATGCATTTTTTAGTAAGACTGTGTGTATGCAAGGGAAGGGGATGCTCTCTTGTAGGTGGCCTCTTCAGCTTGGACTAGATTCCTCATGTTAGTGCTGTGAGTAATTTTTACATGTGAGATGTGTTGTGTCACTAGATGTGGTCCAAAACAAGAGAGTCTGCTCTGGGAAAAAAATTATAAATTATTGGCCAGGACCAAATTAGCCTGAACAGTTTTTTTCCTGTCTTTTCTGCTTATGTTCAGGAGCTGCAGCTGTCCCACCCTCCTTTCTTGCCCTGTAGACAGAAATGGTGGGACTTGTCTTAGTCCTCCAAGGACCTGGCTCTGCAGCTGGGAATTGGGCAGCTCCACATGAGGCTCTGTGAGATGCCAACATCTCTGCCCTGACCTAGGGAACCAAGACCTGGGCTGAGACAGAACTTGCAAGCTTCTCACTTTTGGGAGTCATTTGGTCTCCAGACTCACAGCTTCCTGAGTGATATCCCTCTCCTAGCCCTGCAGACTAGGGCTGGCTGCCAGAGGCCCTCACACTGTGGCTACCTTGCCTATGAGCAGAAGTCCTGATTGCTGAGGGCCAAGGCAGACTCAGCTGGCTGGTCTGGCCCAGCATAATGGACCCAGAAAGAGGGCTCTGGTTTTGTATGTCCTGCTCAGAATCCAGGCAGGGCTATGCATAATTAATTTGGTGAGAGCTTGAATGAACAAGAGATTTTTCAAGCAAATTATTGCAAGGGTAGAAATAAAAGATTTTCCTGTTAGGTCAGGAAAATTGCTTGCCATGTTTCCTATGACTACAGGTAACCTCTAGAGCTAGCAAGATGTTTCTTTTCAAATAATGGATATGGATTCCAAGATATGAACCAATGAGCCCTCCTCACTGGTGTTTCCCATTAGACACTACAACAATCTGTGTTACCTTTCTCACTTTCCACAGATTTCTTAAAGACAAATTAGTCCCATCATGATGGAGCCTGACTGGTCCAGAGAAGATGCTCTTAAGAGCAAGGAATTGCATTAAGGATCTCTTCTGATGCTGAAAAGTTTGTAACAGAAAGGTGTTGTAATTGTGCTAATCTTCAAAGAAATGATGTGAAAATTCATGAGGGGGACAGCAAGCCACAAGAGTCGATAGTTAAAAAAGTATATAATTTGCCAGGACTGGCAGCTGCTGGCCAGACATTGAATTAGCTGCCTTCCTCAAACAGAGATGTCCCCCATCTGCTGAATAAATGATCCTTTTGTGCACATTTGTACAAACGATGTTTGAACCAAGAGCCTTGCAGTCTGCAGATAGCAGCTCCACACATACAGCCAAAACGTTTCTTGCTCTGGACTAGACAGGAAGGAAGCTAAAGCTTTCCTCAGCTGGAAGTGTTCTTTGACTATCTCATAACATCCCTTCCAATCATATAAAAATCTTTGAAGGAGAACATCTCCCTGCAATCCTTCACAGAGCGAATCCACTCAGGCAAGGCATACTTTTGGGAAAGAGCCAACATTGCTTGGTGGTCCTGGCTTTTGACATCCACCATGACTCAGTAGGGAAGAGAGAATAAATAAAATTCTATTAAGAGGTACAACAATATTACCAAATGGGATTGTGCCTTTCCCAATTAGAGTTGTTTTTCCTATCTCCATATGTTGCATATTACAGAGCCCTTTTGTTGGTAAACATATCCATGGCTCCCTGCAGGGGTGCCAGGGCCACTCACTAGCAACTTAGAGATTGAAATTGTGCATGAAGACTGATATGCCATGCAAAGATGGTCTTATTTCTGTGTGTACTCTACTATAACACAGAAAATCTCCGAGAGGCTGGAAGCTGCTGGCAGCTGGCACAACAATTCTTCCACAGATACCACTCCCTAATAGAAAGGGGGAAGATTGGGAATAGTCTTAGAGCTTTTTGTTTCTTCGTATGCTGGATCCACAGTAATAATAAAGCAACTCTAATAATAAAGCAGCTAAAAGTTTTCCATTACTCCCTTCCACCTGAGGATCTCTGAGACCTTACCAAGGACTATGATAACAGTATATTTGTGAGCCAGACAATGTTACTGCAGTTTGTAGTTGAGATACGAAGCAGCAAAGTGATTTTTTCCAGCACTTAAACACAGGAGCTAGAACAGGGTCTTAACAGCTCACTGTGCATAAACCATGCTGTGTCTCTGCGTTTCTGCTCTCAGCCCATGGCAGATCCAGGTTAACTATTTTTCTCTGTGGACCACGTTAAGTTGTTACCTGCCCTTTAGTGGCAGTCTTAGAGGTTATAAACACATCCACAGACAGTTGCTGGGGCTTAACCATTATGTGATTATCTGCATATGATGCTAATTCTCTTTTGTGTCTATGTTTTGAAACCACCTGGCACATTGTTGGCAGAACAGGCAATAAAATTCTCAAATGCTGGTCCTTGGAAGTGTGCTTTAAGCACTGGTCTGTCCATTCATTTAATGCTGTAGCAAGTCAGGCACAACTTCATAACATATCTTGAGCATGAACCACAGGAGACTGAATCTCCTAGTGTAGGTACAGTATGGGCTTTGAAATAGGATCTGTTTCTGACTCCAGTTGCTATGGTGTTAGCCCTTTCTGACTAACCCAGCAAAAGCTGCCCGGCACTGGAAAACTCCTTTGTCATCTGTTTCTCCATCAATTGCTCTGAATGTGTACGATTCAAGAGTGATGTAGATCATCGTTGCCACCTTACTGTCTGTATCTATTTTTTCAGCAGGCTCTCATGGTAACCAGCAACTACTGTATTTAAAGAATGCAGTGTACCACACCTACTCTGTATGGTGCTTTGCTATTTAAGAGTGAGAGAAAGAAAGTAAGGCAGGAAAAGAGAAAGACAAAAAAAAGTGAGAAAGGCACTGAGGTAATAACAAACAAAAAAATTAAGATGGAACCTCACATCCTTTATCAGAAGAAAGGAAAGATTAGATTTATTTCTGGAGTGACTATGAATACCAGATCAGCTAACAGCAGTTTAGGAGGTCTTTCTATATAGTCTACCCAGTCTCAGCTATTTTAATTCTGTGTTGCCAGCTGGCCTCTGCAGAAATCTATTCAGGGTTCAATTCTAAACAGTAATGTTTGGGAAAAGTACAATCTAAACCAGACAGATCTGTATGTGTTTAGGTTTTGCTTTCTTTCCACTTTTAAATATTAAAAATTGACTCCAGCTGTGGGGTAAAGTAACGCCCAACCTATAAAGACACTGACAAATAAATCACAATGCAATTTGCTGTGCATTTTCTGAGGTCTAAACACCAGCTCTTGAAAGGAATTTTCCATGATTACATCTTGGGAAGATATCTTCACTACCAACAACTCATTTGACTTTTATACTTCTTAAAAGTCGCTGCATTCCAGCAGGGCCAGACCCTGCCATTACTTCTCTGGCATGTATCTCAGGAGTTAACTGAGCTATCTTATGCTAAATAGGATGCATGAAAAGCTTTGCTTATCCCTATCTAGGATGTTGCTAACCAGAATAGCTACCTTGTGATTTTATAATCCTCTTTTTACAAGGTTAAATCACTGATTGACTATTCAACCCCCTCAGCTATTCAATTCTGCTTGAGTCCACTTCTTTGCTGTGTCAAGTTTAGGCAGCCTTGCCTGAAGTTAAAGTTTTTATTACTGTTCATCTCAAAATCACTGAGTAGCAGAAGGCTTCCCACTTCATCAGGGTGCAGCCCAGAAAAGTCAGGTTTAGCTCCTGAATTCTGATCCAGCTCACTCTTTCTCATTTTGTGGCCCACAGCAATCAGTCCTGCCTGTCCTATGTTTCCACCTCAAAAAAAGATAAATATTTAGTGTTCAAGAAAGGAAGAAGATGATGGAAATTCCATCCTAAAGGCACCAGACTTCTTTTTTTTTTTTTTTCTGGGAGAAGCCATTAATCCACAGAGTCCCCTTCATCTGCACAGGCTTGGTAATAATCTAGAAATAGTTCTGATGTTGATATCATATTTTTAAAATCATAAATTAACTTACAGTTGAAAAAAGCTGGCTTTGAACAAAACCCCTGTGAACTATCCTATTTCAATTATTTACAAAACATTAAAAAAAGAGAATTTTTTTGACCATTGCCCTGTTCCTGCCAAAAGTTGCAATGTAAACTTTTTTGTGGGTAAAAATAATTAAAGCAAAAATTCCTGACCAGTCCTGCTCTGCATGGCATTTTATTGGCACTTACATCAGATCTGCAAGTTGGTCTTTCCTTGAGAGACAGCCTGCAGAAAGCCTGTCCCCACCAGGGAGAAGATTTAAGAGGTTCCTGCTGTTCTCTGCCTCCAGCTACACTACTGCTGCCTCTGTGGCATTGGCTCAGTGTTTTGTGCAGTTTTGTTCTGAACTGGATCTCTGCTAAAATATTCTTTTGTTCCTATCAGATCAGTTCCCTGATGGAGACAAAATTTTGCATTTTCCTAAGAGGGGAATGGGAAAATAATTGGTAGTGGAGATGCTTGGAGCCTCCTGCACATCTGCCTAGTCACTGAAGGAACTCTAAAGTGCAAGTTCACTTTTAAAAGACACATGGGCCCACAAAAAAGTTATTCTTATCCCAACATCTTTGCTCTCCCTTTTCAAACACCCACATATAGATTAATTTGTGGACAGTGTCAGACCATTCTTTAGAGCATCAGCCTCCATGGGGTCAGCTGAATCTTTTTGTGTATTCTTGACAGAATAATAGGATCTTAGAATGGTTTGGTTGGAAGGGACCTTAAGGATCATCTGTTCCAGCCCTACTGCCATGGGCAGGGACACCTTGATTGCTCAAACCCCATCCAACCTGGTCTTTAACCTTCTTACTCTCATGAGGAATGCACTCAGGAGCTTCTTTTCATCTGGAAATACAAAAAACTGAAACAAGGGCATGTTCTTAAGCTGAATAGAAACCACAAAATAAGAATGAGGTAACTATGAGAAAGTCCCCAAAGCTGATGTCAACAGCAAGAGTTGCTAAAAAATCCAGCTAGGTTTCAGTGAATGCAGCTGATGTAGAAGGTTAAGAAATCCTACAAAAAAGGCTAGAAAATAAGAGGCTATGAACAGATGCACAATGTAATTAATAACAAGAGACCAGTTTGTTAGGACAAAGCAGGGGGTATATATATGAAGTTTGTTGTGGTAAGTTAGATGTTTCATGCGGGAGAGCTTCATAAACCTTGGAAAGCCAAAGAATTATCTAAAGAGATCCTAACTAGAAGCAGTTGATTTTGAACTGTGACAGTAACATAGAGTTGAGAGATAAAAATACCTCATTTAAAAGGGGTGAGGGGTAGAAAATGGGTTTGGAAATGTATGACTTAGCTTTGCAATACTGTAAAGCTATTCAAATAAATCCATTTATTTAGGAGCACCTAGAATGAAAAAGTATAAGAAACAGGAACATAGAAATGTCAAGAACAGACCATGTCAAAGTAATTTACATTCCCTCTTTGAAAAGAGAAGGACACAATGGAAAGGGGGAAGTAGACATGATCTGTCTCAACTTTAGTAGTATTTTCAACATTTTTCTAGATGATCTTCTCATGCAGAAACTTGGCAGTCTGGTCTAGCTGAAACTGCCATGGGGAAGATGCACAAATACTTGAAAAATATCATTTAAAAGGTACTCAAAAAGTAGTTCACAAGAATTTGCTGACAAAGAGGAATAGTAACATGCATGAGGTTTCATAGAAATCTGTCCTGGGCTTGGTACTGTGCCATATTTTCCTGACTGACTTGAATGATGGAAGAGCAAACATGCTTGTGAAATTCACACATGACACCATGCTAGCAGGATATTTGGAGCCCAGGAGAAGAATTTATAACAATCTTGATAAATTTAAGAAATGGTCTGAAAACAATTAGGTGAAATTCAACAAAGGCAAGTACAAAATCCTAGACTCAGGAAGGGAAAAATCTATCACATAAAGACAAAATAAATGCAGGAATGTCTCTTTCTAAAGATAAGGCAATTTTCAAAGCAGAAGGGACTCAAAACTGCAGTCCAATTTTTTGTATATCCTGAGCATAATGAGAGTGTCACATAATGAATGGGTACTTCTTTAAGACTTTAGCCTTAACTTTTCACCTACATGAAAGATCACAGAAGTTCTTACATGTCCATTGCCTAAAAGATGTGAAAGGGGCTATAGGCTGGCTTTGTTCTCCCCCAGTGCTGGGACTCTTCCTTTCTGCACTATTGCTGTAAGTCAAGGTGTATTTGGAAACACCAGGAGGAAAGAATAAGGATGAATACAGACCTCTTATTTTCTTCATAAATATCAGTACATTGATATCAATATCAAGAGCCTCTGTGTTTTCCTGGCTGATAAAATCCTGCCTGGCCACATGGAGTTAAATCAAAGCAGGCTGTTACTGAGAAGCTAGCAGGAAATGAAACAATGTAAAGCCTTAAGTAAGTATAAATGTAGAAGGTCCCATCTTGGAGAATACAAAGAGTCCCTGAGAGAACAATGGGAACTGATAGATGGAAAATAGACATTCCCGTGGCTCTGAGTGTGTGCAAAGTTTATTACTGGAGGGACATTTTATTTCCCGGTGGGAAGGCATGATGGCCATCACAAGAAATCTTTGTCAAAGATTTCTCTGTAACAGGTTATTCTGCCCTGATCCCAGCACGGGGTCAAAGGAAAGGACAGGTCAGGAGGATGCTAGTGTGGAACGAAATGTGGGCAGGGGTATCTGGAAAGAACTGCTGCAGGACAGACAGCCACCCGGGGAGGGAGAGGGGCTGCCTGCCCTCTGCCTGTGCAGGGAGGCGGCAGGAGCTGATGCTGTCACTTGCCTTTGCTGCTCTGCAACCCTGCAAGGATAAAGAGATGAAGCTTTATTTTACTGGTGTTAATGATCTTAATGCCTTGAGGCCTGTTTACAGTAGCAGCATTGTAGGCATCCATACTTACACAGAGCAAGGCTAATCTAGCTGTTAGAGAAGTTGTCACTAACTAGGCTCCTCTGGTCAGCACGGTGTGTTTGTTCACTGGAGGGTGACGCAGGAGGCTTTGCCTGCGGAGTAAGATGTGCTGCCTACACTGCTCCGCTCCCCAAGGGAATGGGTGACTTCTCCTCCCCTACTTTGTGTGGTAAGGCTCTGCATCTGCTGAAGTTTTTTTAAAAAGCACTCTAGTGGATAGAAAGGGTGTAGACAATTCAGAGACACGGGCAGCTAAGTGGGTGTAGGAGAGAGCATGTATGGGCTTAAAAAGCCAGATGAAGTCTATGCAGAAAGAGAGAAACTGTGCAGTGCTGGAAAAACTGAGCCTGTGACAGATGTTCTCCGTCTTACTAAATGAGTAAGCAATAAAAGAAAACAAATACAAACTCACAGTTTTACCTCAGAACCAGCTCTTGCTGTCTTCAGCATGCAGGCTGTTGACACTGGGCACCACAGCCCCCAGCATCGTGCAGTTTTAATGATGTCTCTGCAGGCACATAGAGACATTTTGAGATCAGTGGCTTTATAGAGATGTGGGTTGCTACTGTCTCCTTTGTAAGCTCTAAGAAATTGATGGTAATTCTGCAAACAAGTTAGATCTCAATATTAATGCATCCCTTAGAGCCACTCTGCACTCCAAGGATGGCAACTGATTAAAATAAAAGCTTCCATCAAAAGCCCAAACAATCTCAGTATTAAATCCAATTATTTTACAACAAATGACAATTTTTTTCCTCATTGTTGTTATGCTGTAATGGCAAAATAGAGATAATATTTACCTTTTATTAGTTTCTCTGGGTTTGATTATATTACCAGTCCCATAAAGGCTATCAATTGCCATCCAAAGAGAAACAGGTTCATGACAACTTAACTGGATGTTAGTTGTGACTGTGCAGTGAGAAGTGATGGTATTAAACCAGGATTTGCTGTCTGAAGAAAGACACTACTTGCAGAGGAAACTCATGCTTGTGCAGAGGTGTTTAAATGTAATTCCAACACTTAGGATTTTGAAGATGCGTGATTTTCACTCTGTGTGTATTTACATTCTCTCCCACTGATACCAGCTGAAGAAGGAGATCATTGTTGTCAGCTCTGAAGTATCAAAGAGTCTTTGGAGAGAGAAACATCACCTGTAGCTCCCATGTTTGCTGCCAGCCTCCAATGGCCCCACGCACCAGCATGACAGGTAACAGGGACATCTATACCTAAGGTTCAGCTTTCTTCACTGACAGTGAACAATGCAGGGGTGGAACTGAGGACATTGAACAAGGACCACAATGCTGTAGTGGTGCTTGTAGCCTGGCTAAGAGACACTGTGGATTCACACAACACATAAAGAGAATACATTTTACTTGCAGTTGTGTGTAGGACAGCACTGCAAAGCAAACACCAGCCTTTCTTTTTATAGCATCCTTTTCTATGTCCAGGTTTTCTGAATTTCCACCATAAACACAAATATATCACCCCTCCTAGCTGTAAAATGTGAGAAATCCAAGTGTAGGAGTCAAGCTGAGCCTATGAAATACTGGGGAATTTACAATTCCTAAATTCTCCAGCTGAAATCACAGTTGTATTCAAGGACCATTCTGTCCCTGGAGATACGGCACTTCAGGCTGTTGTGCCTTTGCTTGCCAACTCTGAAAGAAAAGGAAGGATAAATTAATCTCTTATGTGCTGAGGATTTTCTCAGCAATCCACCTAGCTTGGAAGGAGTTTATGAAAAGACTCGGTTCTACCAATGTTTACTGCTGCTTTACTGTGACGTTGTTCTGACTGAAAATTTTGGTTTCCTGTCAATTAGCTGGGAAAGAGGAAAACACCCTAAACTTTAACTCTAGATTTTACTCTGTCTTTTGAAATGCAACTAATTACAACAGCTTATGCTCTTATTTACTCAGGTGTAAACTGGTTGCAGTCAATGGGGTTTTATGAAAGGAAGAATGTCGTGAGTGAGGCCAAACAGATCAGATAATCCGTTGGTCTCCCTACTGAGAGGGTGAGATCAGTGCTTGCTTTGGCCCTTGCACTATACTAACTGCAAAGTATTATTATGATTATTACTGCTAGAATATTTTTTTCCTCCTGCAAAGTTCATCCATGTGGCAAGATGCTGAGTACATCAAAGCCGTTTCCAGTGTTTCTTTCCTTCTGCTGTCTTTTGTCTCTGCTTCTTTGTCCCCCACCACGCTGTCCTGAGAGGACTTTTTATCAAGTGTAAATGTGGAAATGTATGTGAAGCTGAGATGTTGTGATTTTGAAGTGTTTGCTTTTGCCTGTAGGAAACCATTAAGTACAACCAGTCAGCTAGAGAGCCAGGGGGAATGTCAGCATTTGTTGGTGTATACCTTATAAATCATAAAGTAACTCAGAGCTGTGAGACTGTAAATTTTCTGCACTACATAGGTAAATGTTGCTGCTGAGATCCCTGCTCTCCCTTGCTCTGCTCACCCCTAGAGGTACCTAGTGCACCTTTCCACTCCTTAGCATGGACAGGCATCCTATTCAGGATCTACCTGTGTTAATGGAAAAGATACCTCTGACAAGTGCTTGCTTGTGGGGATGAAAGTGGAAGTGATTTGTAGCCTAACCCCATCATTGTCTCAGGCCAACAATTTTAACTGGTTTAAATCAGTCAGGATGATTTGGACTTGCCTGTTTGGAGGGAAAGGGATGCTCGCATCCTCGTTGAAGCTAACAGAGGGGAGGACAGCAACCACAGATGCATCCAAAAAGGTAGGAATGCAACCTTACATCTGAGCAACTGCACTGGGTTAATGCAGTCCATTTAAAGCTGCCATAATTAAGATGATACATCTCTGTATATGCAGAATGTCTGTGAAGTCTTACCTGGGCTTGTTACAGTTGCACTAAATTGTGTTTGAAACACATAAGAAAAGTGCTTGCACCTTCTTTGCTTTGACCTCTTTGGACACTTCTGCAGTACTAGCAACTCAGTCCAAGATGAATGTTTGTTGGCCTTGCAACTGGAAAGAGACACCAGCGGGATGGTTTACACTGGGAAATTACATCATGTTAGAACATGTTGCCTGAGACTCCTGTTGGCTACCATAGTGTAACTTCCTGTCATAAAAAAGGCCTGTGAGACAGCTGTTGGGAGGCCAAGCACCAGCAGACTGGGTTGATCCTGCTCCCGTGTGAGCCCTTTGGGCAGCAGGTGACTCAGCTGCATGCCGCAGGCACTGCAACCAGGGCAGGGCTGAGCCACAGCCCTCAGCATCATTACATTCCAATGGCATGGTGCAGGCAAGCTGTGTAGTTTTGCTTGCTGGCTGTAGGTGCCAGCAAGCTTTTCCTTATATTTTTTTTGTGGTTTGTTGGTTGGTTGGGTTTTTTTCCAGTTGCCTTCTGAGAACTAGATCATGCCTTTTACTCCTTACAATCTCAAAACAAGCAAAATCTCCCCTCTTTTCCTCATAATTTTGTCAGTCTGCAACCAAGATCAGAATAGGAAAATGTCAATTAACAGGCTTTGCATGCTCAGTTCTGTGACTGAATGGGCAGTCAGTGCTTTTAGGCAAGGATAAATATGACAAAACATTGCACAGGCTTTGTGTCTCCACTATTTAAAATTCAATTGCTCCAAAAAGCAGGGGTTCATTGGCTCCCTGCCTTTAGGCAGCTATGAAGAAAGCAAAAATAGCACCTAGAAGAACTGTTAATTTAAAATTTAAATGGGAGCTTATGGTTTAATTATATATAAGAAAAGGCTAAATACCAAAAGATAATTAGTTGTATTTCAGATTAGGTTAATTATTCCCAGATCATGCCAAAGTATTCAGTTCTCTGCTCATGTCTTTTCAGTCACCCTGTGCACAGGCTGCATCACATGGCTTTGGTGAGGGTTGGTGGTCATGGAACTTCTCACACTATGTTCTTAAGAAAACTTGAAGTAACGTTATTTTTGTATACTGTAGGGCATGCATATTTTGTAGTGTGAAGTAGGAGATTTTTATATCAAGGTAAGGGAAACTATAAAACTAACTCAGAAAAAGAAGGCCTCATCCAACAAATAGTCCACCCATCAAATCCATGTCTCTCCAATTTAGAGAGTCCTGGTTAACCAGGGAGGTGCCAGATGACTGGAAGCTAGCCATCATGATGCCCAACTACAAGAAGGGCTGGAGGGATCATCTGGGCAACTACAGGCCTGTCAGTATGCCCTCAGTTCCAGGGAATATTATGGAGCAGATAATCTTGAGTGCCATCACACAGCAATGTACAGGAAAACCAGGGGATCAGGCTCAGCCAGCATGGGTTTATAAAAGGCAGGTTCTTCTTGACTAGCCTGATCTGCTTCTATGATAAGATGATTTGCTGGGTGGATGAGGGAAAGGTTGCAGATACTGACTATTTGGGCCTTAGTAAAGCCTTTGATATGGCCTCCCACATCATTCTCCTGGAGAAACTGACTGCACACATCTTGGACAGGTGTATGCTTCGCTGTGTAAAAAATTGACCAGGTGGCCAAGCCCAGAGAGTGGTAGTGAATGGACTTAAGTCTAACTGGCAACCTGTCACAAGTGGTGTTCTTCATGGCTCAGTTTTGGGGCCAGACCTGTTTAATATCTTTATCAACAATCTAGATGAGAGGATCAAGTGCACCCTCAGTATGTTTGCAGAGTACACCCAGTCAGGTGGAAGTCTTGATCTGCTTGAGGGCAGGAAGGCTCTACAGAGGTTTTTGGACAGGCTGGATTGAAAGGTCAAGGCCAACTGTATGAGGTTCAACAAGGCAAAGTGTAGGGTCCTGCACTTCGGCAACAACAACCCAATGCAACACTACAGGTGTGCAGAAAAGTGGCTGGAAAGCTGCCCAGCAGAAAAGGACCTGGAGGTGTTGGTCAACAGCTGCCTCAATATGAGCCAGCTGTGTGCCCAAGTGGCCAAGAAGGCCCATAGCATCCTGGCTTGTATTAGAAACAGTGCGACCAGCAGGACCGGGGAAAGGATTGTCCCCCTGTACTTGGCACTGGTGAGACCACACCTTGAATACTGTCTTCAGTCTTGAACCCCTCACTGTAATAAGGACATAGAGTTGCTGGAACATGTCCAGAGGAAAATGAAGCTGGTGAAGGGTCTACAGCACAAGTGGTCTATGATGTCCCCAGGCACAGAGGTGGGGCTGACAGGTCAGTAGTTACCATGTTTCCTTTTTTTCCAGTTACCAGGTACTTCACTTGACTGCCATAACTTTTCAAATATCATGGAGAATATCTTGGCAACTACATCAGCCAATTCCCTCAACTCTCCATTGTAGCACTAAAGGTCCTGTGGAAAGCAGACAGTGATTTCAGAACCTTCCACATCTGGATGGAATGCCTCATAGTGATAAGATTTTCAATATGAGTTGTACAAAGCTCCTTCAAAACAAGGTCTCCATATAGAATTTCTACATAAACTACCCAAAATGAAAGCCTATAAAACATCTAGGCACTTAAATGTCTTTGTCTATCATTATTCTCCATTGGATAAATAGGAAACATAAACTGTGAGTAAGAGTTTAGGCCTTGTAGGGAGACAAACTTGAGTCATCCCTAAAGGAGCTTTCTCTTTAGTGAATTTAAAAACACCTCCCTTTCTATACCTGTGTGTTTTTTCCCTTGTGGTTAGAATCACAATCTTCCTGAGAAGCAGCTTACAAAGAACCACTTCAAAGATAACACTACATTTGCAAAGGGAGGAATTTCTCTCCGACAGTTCAGCAGCACCTGCACATGCTGGAAAATAAGCATGCACCACCAGACAGGATGCTACACGTGGGGAATCCTACACAAACAAACTGCTTCTGATGTGACTGCACACAGAGATCTAACATGATTTTGAGTAGCTGCTTTCAGTACCTTAAAGCATTTACTCAAAATGCAGAGAGCAAAGAGAAGCTGCTATTGGTCTCCATGTGGAAATCATTATTAGGGTAAAGAATTACCATTTTGTCATGTTTGTGCAGTGGAGCCTTGGTTTGTGCTGGAGGATTGTAGGCACTATCAGAATTAAGATTTTTAATAATAACAGACAGCAAATACACTCTTCTTTGTTGAAAATAAGGGGATTGGAGGAATCTGTATTTGCATCTTCAGACAATATGAAATTGAGGTACTGGTACTGAATTAATTTATTACAAAAGTCTGACACTTGCAACCTGCTATTTAAAACCACTACACATGGAACACTTGCAAGTAGTACCTGAGGCTGATGGGTGACCTACAAACAATAAAATGCTTGGAAAATATATATTTTATAGAAATTTTTCAAACGAAAAATTTTCTTCGTTTATTTTTGTCTTTTCTGGACAATTTTCAAATGTTCATTTGGAAACCTGTGACTGAGCTGTGTTTTTCATTAGGTTTAATATATATTTATATAGATATGTGTGTATATATATAAAGGCACCATTGCAAAAAAAATTCCGTTTTCCAAGCAGCTTTGTCAGTGTTATGACTGCTAATGGTAGGAAATTCATATTCAGTGATATGTAAGGCAAAAATAGCTAGGGGTTATTTTAGACCATTTTGACCTGAATGTCTATGCGGCATTACAAAACCAATTAAATTTAGAGTCCAACCCAGCAACCTTCAGCCCCAGTCCCCATCCCCTGCACCATACTGCTCTGCAGCATGCCAGGCAGCCTCCTCAGCAGGCTGTAGCAGAAGCTACCAAGCAGCATTCCCAGCTGAGAGCCAAAAGACAACATGTTCCAAATTCCTTTTCCTTCCTACTATCAGGGGTGGACATGCCTATCTGGACTGGGGAGTGCTGTGAGGATGGTGTGGTTTCTGCCTGTCCATTGGAATTTCTTGTCCCCTAGGTTAACCCTGCAATACTTTTAGAAAGCAATTAGAATGGATTTTTTTCTTCTTTAGTAGTCATTGTCTACATCTGGATTTTCAGAAGTATCAAACTTAGGAGCTCTACAGTTTAAATAAATGTAATCTCAGAAGTCCACCATAGGCTTAATGGCATAATCCTTACTTTGCCTTTCCCATATCCCAGGACAGAGGGGAAAGGGGAGGTTGTACACAAACAAAAAATTCATCTGGATAATACAAAAATAGAAAAGACATGGTGACAAGACAAGACTTTACAGAAATGGCAAACACAGTTTGCATCCAATGTAAAAAGTTAAGGGAAACCTGTTATATCCTTAAAACTAGAACACTCTTTCTCATAGAGAATCTAAATCACTCTCTAGGAAAAAAGTTAAAAAATAAAACCTCCTCAAAATGTCAAAGACCTAAAATGTCCCCTGGCTTGCAGTTTCTATTTGTATCTCATCTATTTATAAAGCAAATCTCCACAGTTTCTGTCATGTATGTCAGTAACATCCTGAGCTAGAAGACTAGGGGATACAAACCTAATCTATATAACCATGGTGATAAGTGAAGATATCTGTGCACCCCCTAAACTGTGCTTATTTAAACAACAGAAATTGCCACATTCAATTTATAAAGACATGAGTAGGTTTCTGCTCAAACTCTGCTAACAGTTGAAAACACCTGTTTCCCTATGGACAGAAAATGGGCTCTCCCCACCCACATGTGCTTCCAGGATCTGATCACTAACCGTTAGGAGAAACCCACAAAACCTATTCCATTTAGGACAGTATCTTTCAGGGATAAGGAAAACCTTTCAGGCTTGAGACAGGTAGAATCCATTTATTCCATATGGGTAAAGACTTGCTGAGGAACTGAAGGATACACACCAACCAAACTGAAACCTCTCCGTGTGTTACACACATAAGCCACTCTTTATGTATGAAATCATGTAAATCTTTTCCTTATATAACGTGTTTCCTTGTCTGGTATAACTTGATTTCAGTTTATACTGCTCTTTTTTTTCTTTCCATTATGTTCAAAACTGTCATCAACAGTCTGTAAACTCTGTATTGCAAATGGCTTTCAAATAACATAAAAGGTATTTTCGGAAGAAAGATCAGTTCTTCATGTCTATGTTGAAAAAGGGACACTGTCACACAGTCCAAGATGATGATGAAGATGATAATAATCTGTTAAACATAAAGTTATTATAATATGTTAATAAATATAGGAAGGAATGTTCTATAGACTCTAAATAAGAAAACAAATTTATGGCAAGAAAAAAAATACTTTCCCCAAAAGTAGTTAAAACTCATGGAGCATTCCTGATGGAGACATTTTCTGTATGAATTATTAAGAACTGGAATACATATTCTAACAAAACTGTCTATGGCTAGAAAAATGCCAAATCACAGGCAATTATCCACTAATGAAGTTAGCTTCTTCAGTGAAGTACTTAAAATCTATTATTTGTCCAAAGAATATGTAATGTTCCCCGAACAGGTACCCCTGTAAAATCCTTTTTACTTATACTGTGATGGTAATCCTCACCAAAGCAAACATCTGCACTTCTGCAGCAAATGCTTCAGAGCTCTCTACTTGCTCTTTCAGGAAACATCTGTGTCAATACACCTCAGTGAAGATGTTCTCTCAAAAGAAATCTATCGCCATGTTTTTGACTTATTATTATATACTGTTGTGCTGTCCAAATCATCCCAAAATTTTACCCCATCTCTGAAGTTCTGTAGGTTTTGTTGGCTTGGATGATTTTACGAGGTTGAAAGCAACACTACTAACATTCTGTGATCCTGAAACACTACAGTGAGTACCATTGTAGTTAAACCAAAAACTATTGTAGTCTGATCTCTGGCTTTTATTAAAGCTAGTTTATAATCAGGATATTTTATCTGTTCTTAGAAAGCAAAATGGTACATTTATGAAAACAGAACTTCTAAGGAACTAAACCCATAGAATCTTAATTTAAAATGTAAAAACATAAAAAGATTTTGTCCTTTGTAATGTGAAGAAAACTTGTTTCAAATTCTCCAAATATTTTAACAAGCTATATTGTGTATACACAAACTTTGTGATATCAATTGCCTGGTTATTAAACATATTTGAGCTCTTCCCTTGGTCCTAGCACACTTGCACGCACCTAGACATATGTGATATTTATGATAACAATTTCTTCCTTGTAGGGAAGGAATCAGTGTGCTCTCAGTCCAGTTATCCTAGAGTTTGCCTCAGGTGTTTTTTAGTTTTTATGTTTAATATTGCAGGGATTTTATGGATTTACCAAAATACCATAATTTTTATTTTTAAATCACTTTTTTTTTCAAACAGATCCAATCCAGATTGGACCTTATCATATTCTGTTTTGGTTCACTGCCACCATATGTAAGTGTTGTAAAGGCTGTAATACATAAAGTATCTGGCTCCAGGGCTGGTTTCACTGTGGTTTTGGAGTACAGGTTTTATAATGTGCAGTTTCCTTCCTCTGAAGTCAATGGGCTATTCAGTGGAATAAGGTTTCTGAGGCACAGGTCAGATCTTCAAAGGCACATAAGGCACCTAATCCTGTTTAAGGATATCACTGATTTGAAGTGAGGTACCTGCCTTGTCTCCTTCAAAGTAGGGAGATTCTTCAAACCATAGCTAAAGCCAGGTTAAACAGGCACTCCCCAGACAATCTCATGACTACTTGTCCCCTAGTCATACTGCTAGGCCTCTAACATAAGACATGGGCAGGACATACCCTTCTTCAGGTGAGACTCAACAGATGCAAACAACCATCTTCAGGTTGGTCCAACTCATGCTGTGGATGAGATTGAAGGATCTGGTGGTTTTTTGCCCTTGGATTGTTTGAGTTTCCTTGATGTTCCTCCATGCACATGGGCAGTGGGTTTGCTGCACAGATGGTCTGCGTACACATACCTCTGGTATGGATGTCTAATGCTTCTGGGACATACCAGGCTGGCTGAGCAGGAAGAAGCAAAGCAGCTGAATAGCACGTAGGCAATGGCTTTGGTAGTGTCCAAAAGCACTGTGCTTTCTGTGGCTTCTCTATGACTGTGCAACCTCTGAAACTGCCCCAAAGCATAAGATCTGCTGTGTTGGTGGTTGGTGACAATAGCACATGCCTCCAGCAAAATTTATCTGCTGCAGTACAGTAGCCACGGCTGTGAAGTCTGGAGAGGTGCCAGTGCACGTGAAGCTATTGTACTGGACCTTCAACCAAAGCTGCTGTACACCCAGAAAGTCAGCCAAGCACAGCAAAATCCTCAAAACTAAATTCAATATCCAAGAGAGAAAAAGAGGACATGTGCTGGAAAACTCAGCTCTGTGGCATTTTGACTTCCAGCTCCAAAGGAACATCACTTTGCTCAGCTGTCCTTTGGCTCTGGCTATCTTATCTGGACTTGTGCTTTCTGGTAGGTCAATGTTGTCTGATTTCTTGTGATCTGTGAGGTCAATGGCCAAAATGTACAGTGGCAGAATAATGGCTTCAGCTCTGTACATGTTCATTAAGAAAAACAGTTTTGAAAGGGGCTATCAGGCCAGGGCTAAGCTCCAAAGCCTTGCTGCTTCAGCTGTTTTAAAAGGTGCATATTACCCGAGGAAGAGACAAAACTTAAATCATCAAGCCTTCACAACGTAAACTGGGTATGTCTGATTGTACTACAGGCCAGAGAAGAAGTCTGGCTGAAGGCTTCCAAATATTTGCCCTTACTCTGAAGATCTGTGTCATTGATTTCAGCAGGAGAAAATAGATATGTAGTTCATAGTCTAAAACTTGTTTTAGCAGGTATTAAGCTGGGTGATCCAAAGGACAGCTTTGTCTTTCTGGCACTTGCCAGAGTGGGAAGGAGTATGTCAGGAACCAAAAATAAATAAAAAGAAATCACACCACAGTTTTCCTACTACTCATATGTTTTTCCTGAAGTCAGCGCCAAGCACTCTCTGTACTCACCTCCATGGTGAGTTCTGTTTGCAGTGTTTGGGGTCAAGGTGTATCTTTCCTAACTACATATATGAAAAACAGGTGTCTGGATCCCCAGCAAGTTCCCACCTCCCTTGCCCTGGATTCCAGGAAGATGCAGGTCTTTGGATCCATGCTGGAAAGCCCCAGGGAGGTGTAGATTAGGGTCAAGGCTGATCCAGATCTCTCACAGCCCTGAGGACAGGGAGAAGGGGTGAAGGGAAGGCAAATGAGCACCCATAAGGATGGAAGAACTGAGAAGATATTCATGCAAAACCTTACAAGAAGTTTATTCCAGGTAGTCCCTGCCATAGTTTTTCCCACAGCAAAGCTGATCCAGTACATAATTTCAATGAGACAGAAAGCAGTTTCATCACAGCTCACTTCTCAGATGTCTTAGACACTTGCTTTTAATCACATAGTGTATGGTGACATCTGGTGGCATTCAGTAACCAAATCTTGGCTAAACAAGTTTCAATTTTAAGGAGTTTGCATTATTATATTCCCTTAGTTTGGTCCAGAAACAGGATTCCTCCCAGACCACTTCAGACTAGGGATTAGTCTAGGGCACACATATGGGACCAGCATGGCCCTGGATCTCTTGCAAGGTGTGGGCCCTGGCCTCTAGATAAGGAAGGGACCATCAGGCAAGGAACACGACTATGTTCAGATGCAGTCATTTCAGCACAAAATGGAGCTAACGGCGTCTTACCATTCCCCATTCTGAACACAGAGAATCACTGCACTAAAAAGGAGTGATGCAAAACTACCATGGGCTTTAGCAGGAGGAGCCACTGTGAAGTCCCAGCTGGTAACTTCTGTAGTTTATTTTTCCTTTATACCAAATTGGAAAGAAGTGAACTGGTATGTATGAATAGCGAGTGAGATGTACCAAACCTTGTTTCATGACAAGCGAGAATAAGTAACATGGAGTCAGCTGTCATGGTTTAAAAGATATCCATGATGTAGCTGTTCTATTAAAATTTGGAATTAAATCATGTTTAAACTTCATTTCCTCCAGTCCTTATTCTGCTTTTGATTAGTTTTAAGAGCAGTTGATGGTCTTGTGATTTGAAGATTTTGCATTTTAAATTTTGTGTACATGGTCTGGAATTTTATGTGAAGTTGTGGGTTTGATCTTTGACCTCTGTTTACTACAGTCCTGATTTGCCACAAATTTGATAGCAAGCCATAAGGACTTACTGTAAACAAGCTGCTCACTTTACATAGCTATGTTTGGCTCCTAAATGGAGAAGTATGTGTGGAATATACTTTGGGTACTGTAGACTCCTAAAGAAATAATAAAAACCACTTACTGCTCAGCTCTCCAGGTGATATTTACATTTGGTGAAAATAAGTTGCATGCCTAATAGAGCAAGAAAATGTAGTTCTTATCCATCTTAGGTTTGTTTGTTTAAAGTGGCTCTTTAAAGTATTTGAGAGCTCAGGCTGTCTCTTTTGAAGTCAGTGGGAACTTTGCCATTGATTTTAAAGGGATCAGGATTAAGCCTAAGTTGGTAGAGTCTAAAAGGCAAAAATGAAGGTTTCCAAAGTCTACAAATCTCTCACTGATCCACCATCCAGAAAGGAAGGACAAACTCTTTCTCCAAGGTCTGTAACGTACATCTTGACCCCAGGACTTCTGGGTTTTGTACATTTGTAGACTTCAAGATAGAAAGCAACTTCCAGTCAAGACTGTAATTGATAGCATATGGAGTAGTACAAACATGCACCATGGACTTGTAAAGCTGCTGGGGGAAGAGAGATGAAAGCTGCTTGTAAAAATCAACAGACTGTCTGTACACATCTTCCACAAGTTGTCCTGTGCTAAGATTACATGGTATACCCTGCCTGCAACTCACCCCAGGCAGATTCCCCAGCTCATAGGTTCAGGTCTTCGGGTATGGATGTATATACAGATGCAGACCCAACAAAAGTCTGTCTGTAGACGTTTAACTCAGGAACATGTCTGACCATCCTACACAAGCTTAGCACTTTTCATACTAATCTGCCACTAGCAGTTATTTCCTCTGGGCAGCAGGTAAAAGCAAGGTCTTCTACTTTTTCCTCTATCAAACAGCTGGGACCATTCAGCAGTGAACTTCCCATCACTTGTGCTCTATCCTCGCTGTGTAGAGCACACAGTGGTGGAAACATCTAGGTACTCTGGAGAAAGAACTGTTTTTCTACTTGACAGAGGAGGAAACCATAACTTCTTTGGTTTTCTGGCTTAGGGAATCTTGGTAACAGATCAGAGCCCAGTAGTCAAAGATGTGGACTTTTCTCAACTAAGAATGTGGTTCACCTACAGTGACAAAGTGTAAACTCTGAGAAGTGATGGCAGGTGGGCAAGCAAACATAAAAGGCCCTCCTGTTTCATCTTCAGACACTCAAGTGCGATGAGTATCTGAAATTAATTGATCCTGCTGTCAGGTCCAGCTACCCAGGAATGACTTCAGGAGGCTAAAGCAACTTGAGGTAGGAAACTGCATAATGAGTCTTTTGGTTTACGTGGTCCCAATATCAGATGACCCACATCTTGGGGAGACATATGGATCAATTGCCATCTCAGATCATCTGAACCTGAGGCTAGCAAAACACCCACTGCAGTCTCCAAAGCGTTGTGACCCAACAGAGGAACAGCATCTTCTCTTAACAAACACTCTTGCTTGGCTAAAGAATATCAGATCAGAAATACAGCATCAAAGTAAGGGAATCAATGCAACCAAAACTCACAATTGTCTCTTGTGTCTCCACTGGTCAAAAGTAACCCAAATTCTTGAGAGCTTCATGGAAACCACTAGAGAAGGTGGATGTAATTTCTCAGGCTGTGTAGCCCCTTCTCTTCTACCACAAAATGACTGGTAATAGAATGGGAGAAATCAAAGGTTGCAAGCTTGCAGACTACTCAGTTTAATCAACCTTGACATTTTCCAGAAAAACAACTCAGCCACTGCTCTTTCTTCACAGGTGCTACCTCCCACTATATGCTACTCAGAGTGAGTGGAATGTTACTCATAGCAAGAACCAGTTCTGTCCTTATTCTAATGTGGGTCAGCCACCACAGCCAGACACAAACTTGTTCTTCTTTTTCCTTTGCCCAAGTGCAAAGACAGAGAAAGTAAAAAATAGCAAGTCATGTCACCTTTCTGAAGATATTTCCCCTGAGGTATTTTTTGAGCTACCCTGAATGCTGCAAGTTAAAGTACAGCAACTGAAAATACACATGCAGGGAATTGTATATGGTGCATTCTGAACATGTCCTCAGTGATGTGACCCTGACTCTGGTGCCAGATCTCTGCTGTGTTGTTTTGCTCATGTATTGTGGTGCCCATTGACAACACCTTGTATTTCCACGGTTTTGAAGTGTCTCTAGTGTATGCTGCTGGCCCACCTGACAGAGGACACCACTGCTTCGAAGGACCCTCAGACAAAACTTAGCTTCAGGCAACTCCTAACATACTGTGATAATACTGCAGCACAGTGAGTGCCACTGGAAATAACGTTCTCAGCCAAAATATCCTGCAAATCCCATCTTCTATTTCCGCTTCATGTGACATTTCCTCAAAATATTTTAAACATCAGTCCTAAGAGCTTTAATAGCTTTATGCCAATCACCTAAATATCACTTTCAGCCTGAGGTTTCAGGGGGGTTTACACATACTCTGTTTTTAATGGGGGATAGTAACTGGGCAGAAATAGTTTCTAAAATGCTGTTTACTTTCTTAGTGAGTCTGGCTTACAATGCAAAAAAAGGATAAATTCATCTCAGTTACTTTGGGCTCTTATACATGTAAGACACTTAGAGATTTTTAATAAATAAAGAATGCCGCAAAGGCCCCTGGCTTGTTTAGACAGGATGGACATGTCTGGATCTAGTGCATCACAGCAATCCATCACTGCTATGTCAACTTCAAAAGCAATTCAATAAGGGTTCCACATAGACAACATTACAGAAAACCTGCTCCAATGGCTTTCTTATGCTCAAGAAAACCACAGTCACATTTGTATTTTAGGCAATGAACCAACAAGAATGAAGCAAAACAACAGCAACTGTCCTCAGGAGATATTTTGGGCTGCTCCTCTTTTCCTACTCCCCTTAGACTCCTTTTCAATCTCTTACCAGTTTGTACATTTTTGGCAACAGAAACCATGCTGCAGAGGTCACCGGCAGGCTAGTAGGGGTCACTGTGGCTTTTGGCTACCAAACACAACTTCCTCAGCCTGGGGAAGCATCGGCCTCTTTGCTCTCCATTTTGAGCTGTGGCAGAGGTGACTGTAGGTGAAGGTGGCAGAGGAATGGGAGAACTTCCCTCAGCCCCAGCAACCTTTAACAACCAGTTGCTGCTTTTCCTCTTTGCCTGAGGATATGTTATCCAGTAAGTGCAAATTCAGGATGACAAATAAGAATATTAGCCTAGTGTTTCTGCTAAAATGATCTGCCTTGAAGTAGCTGATGCTGACACTTAAATTGTAATTGTCAGCAGACTTCTAGTTCAGTGGTCCAGTTAGAAGAATGGGTCCATTCACATTTCCTTCTGAGCTATTGTTTCAACTCTCCCTAGATGGGCAAATATCACTGCAGCAGTTGGCATTCCAGTTCCACTTTAAAGGGGCTTTTTTTCAACCATACCCCAAACTGCCTAGAAACCTTTCTTTTTTTTTTTAAATATTTGCTTGGATTCTGGAGAATAATCACACAGCAGTGTAAAAGTAGTCTTCAGTAATTTACATAGCTGTGAATATCAGAGTTGGTTTTTTTCCATTGTACTTATGTATACATGGCTGCTGCTAGCTCCAGTATTTACAGAGGACTCACCGGAGCTGCAGTTACAGAAACTGGTATTTCAAGTTAGGCCACACACATGAACAAAGCATTTATTGTTAGAAGACAAGGTTTTGTATTTTGGGGTTTTATATCATCAACTCACTGAAGCACTACTTTGCCACTTGTGTCTTCCCTATATCACCATCTGGCTGGATCCAAATAACATCCTTGTGGCTAATGCAGGAACTGATTATGTAGTCAAGTAGGGGAGTATTGATTTGACTTCAATTTCTTTCCTGTAATTACATATTCCTTGCATTTTTGAACAAGTTAATCATACTGAAGGACAGTATCCTCATTTCTCTCTCTGCCATCAACTTTGCTGCTGCTCATTTCTATTAGGTATCACATGTCCTTGCTTGCTGGAAGCTCAGACCTCATCCTCCTCTCCTGCACAGTCTGGTTCTTTTCTCTCTTGGTGCATCTTGCTGATGGTAGGACCACCAGTCCCACTGGAACTAAGCAATCAATCCCACCTCTTAAGAGTAGGAGAAACCCCTGGTGGTACCAAGGTACAGTATGATCTCTTTGGACTATAAGCAGTTATCTTGTCCAGAGCCTGAAGATGCAGTGCCTATTTCTGTCTCCCATGTAATTCTGTCAAAGTCCTACCTTGCTAACTCCTACTCTTCCTTTTAAGGAGCTTTTTAGTTGTTGCTTTCTCCAGGTGAGCTTAAGTGATCAAACCAAAACTAACGGAATGAATGGGTAGCCTGGGAACAAACTCATTGCCTGAAATCTCTACAAAGAAACTAACAGGAAACACAAGCAAAGACTACATCTCAGAAGTAAGAATTTATGCAAGTAACTATATGCGTACAGGAACAGCAACTTACTTTTGCAACCTAGCAGTAAGCAATTAATAATTGACCGTTAGCTTTAGTCACTGATTTGAAGGAGTTAAATTCTCAATCTGCCTTTAAGAGCAGGGTGGGGCATGGGGAAGTCAGAGGGAGAAGGAAGAAAAAAAAAAAAAAAAAAAAAAACCCCTGACTGCTTTAGGAAGGGGAAAAAAAAAAAAAAAAAAAAAAAAAAATGCACCTGACTGCTTTAGGAAGGAGAAGCAAAATCTCTCAAGATCTTCTTTCTCTTCTATGCTACAAATACCTCGCAGCTGAGGGTGTCTTGGTGTTTGCCAGCAGCTGTCGGCCTTGGCCACACATACCTGGATGCTGAGACCCACCGAGCAGCCTTTCCTACACCAGGAAATAAGTGCCACATCCGTGTCTTACTCGACTCTCCTCACAGTCACCCGTCCCTGCTGGTGTGACAGCAGATGGCATGGCCAGTGGTGGGGCCTGAGGAGGGCGACATGGGCATCCTCCCTGTTTTGGAGTGGACATCCTGGAACATATCCTTTGGGAGTCCAGGTCCTGGGAGTGAGCCCCTCTCCGGCCCCTGGTACAGCACACACAAGGTAAGTGCCTCCCATGCAACACCATGCTAGGGCTCAGGAACAAATGGGCTTGGGAAAAGTGAGGTAATTATTTCAGCCTCTCCCTATAGTCCTCCAAAGGGTCCCCCTCCAGCCCTTGTTTGATGCTGCCACCTCCTCCCTCTTCACCCTGTTGCTCAGCGTGCACTGCCCTGGCTTCCCCCTCCAAGCAGGCCTTCATGAGTAGGAAATAGACAGGGAGCTGTGCTGCTCTGTGCTAGAGCATGGCTGCTTTCTGTCATCGGTGTTTCTGTTAGTGTCAGTGCTGACAACGCATTTGGGCAAAAGAGAAGCAGCCCCCAAGAACTAGCAAGCTGAAGCATCTGCTAACAATAAAAATGAATTGGAACTTGATTAAACCTTTACCTTTTCCCTGAGATTTGCTTCACAAACTAGGATGCATGAGAGGTTACTCAACATTCTTGTTTTTCACTGCATAAGAGGCAAACTGCCTTTTTACAATGCAAAGTATTGGTATAAATTTTGCATAAAACGGCTTGCAACTAACTGCTGTCCTTTCTCTGTGAGTGTTCCAGTAGAAGGTCATAATCTGGGGAAGGTCCCAAAACCTTTCCATTCTGGATTCTCCATGTGCTACTGGGTGGATATACAGGTGGCAGGAGACATTTCTCAGCCTCATGTTCTCAGAGGGAAGGGAACCTGTGATTTCCTGTGCTAAGGTCTCCAAAGCAGCAGGACTCCTGGCTGGTGGCAGTTCTTCCCAAGACCTGAGCTAGGATGTCTTATGGGACACAAGAGTGTGGAGCCAAGGGTTACCATGGGTTTGAGAGTTAAGAGTCCCAGTGCAGGTCCCAGTTTGCAGATCTGCTGGAGGAAAACAGGGAGGCACTCTCTTGGCAGGGGGACACCCACTTGCACATCACGGTGGGGTTATTTGTTTACTTGCAAAGCATCCCAGCCTTGCTCCTGTACTCCTTGGGGTGGATGTATTAGGACTGCTGTGTTTTAAACCTGCTAGTTGCCTGGGAAGACCTGAATAATATTTTAGTGTTGCTTGAGTATCTGCAGGTGAGACTGATATTCTGTGCTTCCACTCACTTGAGTTGAGGGTTTGGAGCAAATAATGAGTAGCTACAGTTTATGTGCTGTTGTCAACCTTCATTTTCCCAAGAGTTAAATTCTTCCGTGTACCCCCATTTTCACATATTTGGAAATATCAAGACCCATTTCCTCCCAGCATTCCTGGCTATGCTGGCTGTGATTCAGTGAATCAGCCCAGTTTCAGGTCTTTATACAGTGGCTCTTCCCCTTTTCTTGAGGCCATTTCATCCTTTTGGTTTGAAGAGGAAGAGGAGCTCTTTGGGTTTTGCCTCTACAAGAGACCATAACTGCACCAGTTCTCATCTGCTTGAAAACATCCCAGGCATCTGCATGGGATTAGCAAATCTAACACATGCATTAGACAAATCCTTGGTACTAGAATAAGCCTCACACAGTCTGTAAACACACAGCTCCGTGGAAGAAGCTAAACTGCCTGTGTCCTTGTGGCGGTAATGCCACTTTGTGATGACATCACATTTCTTTGTTGTTGTTTTTAATTGGAGTTATTCTCCTGCCAGGTCCCTGACCAGGCTTGTTGGTACTAGCTGTTGGCATGAGGGTAGAAAGAGGAATGCATGGTCATGGGGAAAGAAAAGGCTGGAGGTAGGGCATCTCCTTGGCATCTGTGTGGATGTAGCTTGGCTGATGCTGCTTGAGGAACTGCACCTGTACTAAACAAGATGTCATGCTCCCACAGCCTTCCCTGTCTCAATACTGCATTGTGCAAATGCACACTCTTCTCTGCTCTGTGGAATCCAGCAGCATTTCTATGGTTTAGTCTCCGTTTAATTAGGCTCTGCAAACCAAAGCAGCTTCATGTTTTGAGTTTGGGGCACGCAGACCCAAAGCAAATGCTGTTGGTGGGAGAGCTCATCCTCCTGTTTTGGACATTTTCATCTCTTCACCATTGTTGACAGAGCAATGTGAGAGTGTGTCCTAGCCTGACAACCAATAAAAACTGGTGAGCAAAGCCTTTTTATTTAGGCTGATAAGTCACTGTTCATTTTGACTGAACCAGTCTTGGTGGCTTCTCCTGAACACCTCAGCCAGGACACAGAAACAACTGTCCTCACAGGGCTGGAGCCATACTGATCACAAGCTATAGGTCTACTGAGTACCTGTTCCCTGATTCTCACTGGGCTATTTTTCCCAAATCTTAGGCTGTTTTCAATGCATCCACTTCCAATAGCTGCTATGATAAAAAGAGGTTTCAGTTTTTCTAAGGATAGTAAAGAACATGTGCATTTGGTTTATTTTTTTTAATGATTAAGAAGACAGTGAGTTTAACAGGAGCTTCATAATTATGCTACTCTGGTTTAAGAGGTTTGAGAATGTTAATTTGGAAATTTCTTGTCAACAAGGAACATTACAATTCTTATCTGTCAGAAAGTGGGTTGCAGAAGACAAATGCAAGGGAACTTCAGTTACAAGTTATACATATTCTACCTAATGCAAAAATTAGTTCTGCTTTGCACTGATTCAGAATGGTATTTTACAGAAAAGCTGGGGGAATAGTGCAGACTCTGTCTGATATTTCGCTCAGCCACTGACTATAAGGCTTAAAACATAAACACTGCTCTTCAGCAAAACGACCAAGAGAAGCAGCAGAATCAAATAGATTCTAGAGCCAGCAGAACAGGGACAGGGCTCCTCTTCCCATAGTTAGCACTGAGTATGAAAGAGCAGGCAAGGGATGTGTCTGAGTCCCTACTTGCTTTGGAGGTGTCTGGCTTAGTGCAGCACTTTGGCATCACTCCTGTCTAGATACAACACATTGATGCCACCCAAAGAAGTGGTGTTGCTCCCATGTTAAATCTGTGCTTCTGTTGTTTCATTTGTCATAGTGCTCCTTTGACTCCTTGATAAGGCAGTCTGTCTGGCTAAGTTGACAGGAAAATACTCACTGGTATTATTTTTTAAATAAAAGTTGCCCTTCTCGTAAAATCTCACCTGTGACTCTGTTGTCCCTTACAATTTTGGACCTAAAGAAGACTGTTACTCTTTGAGGCTCAAGTGTGATCTTTCTTCCTCTGCTCTTGAAGTCTGATTTGGGCATCATCAAAAAAGATTTCTGAATCTTATTTTTGCATGTCTCTAACAGACTGCTGGATTTTATTAACTCCTGTTTAAAGGATTCAAAAGAATCCAGATGACTCAAGTAGAAATTCAACCGAACTCAGAATGAGGGCTTTAGAAAGGTGGACATGTACACTTTAGTCATAAGGCAGGTGAGGACCTCTGGCTATCCTCGTAACAGAAGGCTGTGATTATTCCATTTGGAGTTTTGGTGACATGTATAAACTGGTATGCTCATGTTAATAATGTCACCACAGATTGTCCCGTAAGAATGGCATTTGTTAATGTGAACAGTTGGGAGATGCACTTCCCATTCTGTGACTAATCTGGACTTTGAAACATATTGCCAGCAGCTTCAAAAGACAGCCAATTGGTGTGCAAACCAACGCCAGCCCTGGAGCAGAGAGCTCAGGAAATATGGCAGTAATATTTGCAGAGTGTGCTCAAAAGCAAATAGTCAATATCAAACTAAATAGGTGTGTACTGCTTGAACTTACACCAGTATAACTCCATTTTCCTTCCTGATGTCCATGGTTGATTTACATCATCTATGCTAGAAGCTTTGGCCTTGTTTTGGGGTATGAACTGTTTTGCCCATCCTGGGGAAATGAAGAAAAGATTATGGAACTATGACAGAGAGAAATCACAGGATCTTTGTGTTTAACTCTTGGATGAGGCATGCAGTGATTCTCTGGCTATATTCTCTTTATACCCTGCTGTATTCTGCAAAAACTACCCTGTGATGCAGAGGCCTATTATGAATGCAAGGTCTGGACAATAAGTACAAGGTTTGGAGGAAATTCCTCCACGTGTGGAAGAAATTACTCACAACAAATCAAATTCTGTCTCCTTGGACATGGCTTCTTAATGCAGGCTGAAGTGAAGTAGTAACATAGGAGCACACATCCTCTTGTGGACAAGCCTAGTTCTTGCTGACATTTAATCCCCTACAACCAACTCAGCTAGCTTCATAGGAGCTAAAATCTCCACTGGAGTCTTAAATGACATGTCCAATGGCTTAGCTGTCACCCTTCTCAAAACAAAGACATTTTGCCAGCCGATATGGATTGCACTTGAAGCCTTTGTTTTTAACAGCCAAGGATATCTCCACTACAAAGAAGTTCCTGTGAAAAACAATAAAAATATGGAGTTTATGTACATAACAGAATTAATCACAGAATCACAGAATGTTAGGAGTTGGAAGGGACCTCAAATGATCATCTAGTCCAACCCTAATCCCAGATAGTTGACTCCCAATTAATACCTAGTTTAACTTTTGAGTGCTCCATCTTGGGAGCAAATAGATTGTGACTCCATTTACTTTGCTTTATAGCTCTAACTTAGTAATATTGTCTTAATGCTTCTTTTCCATTGCTTGGGTTTTTTCTTCTGCTTTGGAATTGTCACAAAGTTCTTGTATTTATTGACTTCTAATGACATCAATCTCTTTCCCTTGTTTCTCTCTCTTTCAATGACAATCTTTTGCTCTCTGCAGTGACTAAAGCATCATGAACATTATCATTCATTGTCTGTGTTATCATGCAGCAATGACTCGGTCATCATGCCAAGATGACAAAGACCAAAGCTTGTAGTGTCTGCAGAAGCTTCAGTCAAACAAATAATAGCAACTTTCGTCTGATCAATAATCTACCTCCATCTCTTGACTATTGCACTAGTTTGGGCCAGAATTTTCTTCGCAGTAACTTGTATGGTGTTATGTTTTGAATTTGTGATGAACAAGTGTTAATAACATGAAGATGTTTTAGTAACTGCTGAACAGTGCTTGCACATCATTGAGGTGTTTTCTGCTTCTCACACCACCCCATCTGCATACTTGCTAGGGCTGCACAAATAGTTATGAGAGGACACAGCTGGGACAACTGACCCCAACTGACCAAAGGGATATGCCATACAGTACGATGTCACGCTCAGCAATAAAACCTGGGGGAAGGAGGGACTTGGAGTTACAGCTTTTGTCTTCCCAAGTAACTGTTACATGTGATGGAGTCCTGCTTTTTTGGGAATGGCTGAACAACTGCCAATGGGAAGTAGAAAATGAATTCCTTCTTTGCTTTGCTTGTGCATACAGCTTTTGCTTTACCTATTAAACTGTCAACCCATGAGGTTTTACACCTTTACACCTCTGATTCTCTCCCCCATCTTACTGGGAGGCATGAACAAGTGGCTGTATGGGGTTGAGCCACACAACCACTGTAGTTTAACTGGGGTTAAACCACAGCAATTATAGATTGGAGACTGCCAGGACAAACTAAAAGGAAATGCATGGTTTACAAAAACACAGAGATGATAGCATTTGACTCATGAAAAGAGTGGTCAGTTCTCCTTCATTTTTCTGGTTTCTGCAGCAGAAGGCATCTATGTAGTAGATGTTTTGGATTCTTGTGAACTAGAGACTTATTCCTTATGTCTGAACCCACTATGAAGTGCAAATTGGTAACCAATACTTTAAACCAGGTTACAGTTCATTGTAAAAATTTAAAATGCACAACTGTAATGTGTAACAGAGAACAGCTGAGAAAACGTGAGCCTGCTGCCTGTATCTCAGGCTCCTGCAAGAAATTTGCATATGAGATAATCTCTTTAAAGAGTTTATTCCCAGATTTGCATCTTACAGTTTTGACCAGAAGAATCTGCAAATTAAAAGCATCCAGTTCTGTGTTTGTGTTTGTATGCACACACATACATACATGTGAATATTTTAGAGAGTGCAAGACTTCTTGCTTTTAAATGATCATTGGTAATCTAGCAGTTGTTTATATTTAAATTAAAAATATTGCTAACCAGAAGGTTCTGCCTTCTGGAGTCCAGACTTTTTTTTTTTAATTGCATTAGGAACTATCTGTAAATGATTAACGCTCTCTGTGGAAATGAAACTAGGAGAGCCAAGTGTGTGAGGTTCAGGAAAGAAAGAAAGGAACTAGTGTACAGCACTGCTCCTCTGCAGGAACAGTGGACTGGAATGGCCTCTAGGCTGCCCATAACTTGATTTTTATGTTAAGTAATTCTTTTAACAGATGGATCAAACTTTATTCTAAATGTAGTCAGATCCTTTCTTTTTCCTCCACCACTGTTGTTAGTCCTGTTGAAAGCTGTTCTGAAATGCCACTGGCTTGGAAGTGTCCTCCTTTCCAGCCTATGTTTACCCCTGGCCCACATGTATGAGACTGGTGTGTCACTTGTAGCAACTGAACATGTTCACTTGGGTTGCGACGGGAGGTGTTTTCTGTGCACATCAAACGAAGGTTTAGTTCTAGCTAGCAGAGGATTAAATGTGATAGGATGAGAGATGAGCCTGCCTTTGTTGGAAAGTGATGCTGGACAGGTGCTTGCTGTCAGAGGCACTTCGTTCCTCTCATGAGCTGCTCTCAGCTGGTAAAGGGGGATCTTTATACGAAAGTTCTTTTTAGCATTTGGTAAACAATGTATTAAGCTGGTAACACTTCGGTCAGGGTTTTGTGTATCTGACTTAAGCGGAATAAGAAATAGTTCCAGCTAGATTGGTACTACAGTCACAAGAGAGAATGAGCCAGCTGTGCTTGTTTTAGAGGCATGCTTGTGTGTACATGCAGAGTGGGTAATCTCTCTCTGTGCCTTGTCCTGCAATCTGATACGACACAACAGCACTAGTTACTCAGTTGTTGACATAACTCCCTCTTGAGCTCACCTGTAAGCACAGGCAGAGCCAGCTCTGTCTCTCAGGACATGAAATGCTATGCACCAGGTCCCCATGGGTCTTATGTCCCCTCATTGGCTCTTGATTTAGGGGTCCAGAAAACCAGATGAAGCTGGGAGAGGAGAAGCACAGCCAGAAAGCCTGCTCCAGAGAGCAATAAAGGAGTAGCCCTGAGCCAACTGGCTGTTTTGTGGAGGAAATTGGTCAGGCAACACTGGCTTGCTTCCTTGTTTCTCCTGAGGGACATGGAAACTGGCAGAAGTTTATAATCTTATTCTTGCTCTTCCTGGTACGTAATTTCTACAGTTGCCATGGAGATGTTATGTGATTGTCCTTGAGAAAATCTTTCTATTAAGATGTTATAAACTATGATTGAAAATTTCAGAGCTTCTGTTATATAGCCATTAGAGAGGTTTTTATTTGCAATCTAACAGGCAGTATTAAAAACTTGAAATCATCTCTTTGCAGAAAACTGTCCCAGGCTATTCACCTGGGGAATTGTGCAAAAATCTATTCTGCCCCTTGCCCACTCTTCTAGTTATTTGTAATTTTGAGATTTGTTTCCTAATGATAAGAAATTGAAATTTACTCTTCAGAAAGGGAAAAAAAAACCCCAATTACTACTCATGGTGCTTTGTAACATTACAGTGGGTGGCTATGTTTGTGCATAACCATAGTGAACATATCGAAAGTTGGTCTAGTGTATTTCACAATTGATATTCTTTGCCTCAGTTCATTGTCCATTATGGACAGTAATTGAATTAATCATACTGATGAATATAAATAAAATCTCATGAAAATGGTTGGAGCATGGATAGGAAGAGAAGGGACCCACTTCTATACTTGCTTTGTCCTTTTAAGTTCCCACTGCTTTTCACAACATCAGGCTCTCCTTCAAGCCTTTTTTGCTTTACAGTTTGTCTCTTTTCTGGAAAAAGATATATTTTAAATTTGTGAGGTAGGGAAAGGTAAAAGCCAAGGAGGCTGTAATATATATGAAAGGCTAGATTCCAGATCACAGTAGATAATTTTCGTACCTTCCCCACACCTGGGCTTGTGCAAGAGCTTCACACAACTGGGAATGAGGGTTGCCAGGAGAGTGTTGAAGGTGGCTTGCTCAAGACAAATTTGCCACTTCTTGAAATCATTTCTTTAGTAGCCCCTTATATAGATCACTGTCACCACTGGCAAACTGGGCAGAGTCACCATTTTGAAACCCTTGCTGTGGCTTGTGAATTTGAACCTCCTTTAGTGTTAAACATTGGCAGGTGGATTAGAGAAAGCATAATTGCTAATGGGGTATGGTTTAGGACTGTGATTTCAAACCTGGAATAGTGCCTTGCCAGCCTCACAAATAGTTATTTTTAATGCAGTGAAGGAATTTTTAATGCAGCCTCAGTCTGTGGACTATGTGCTCAGGGACTGCCTAGAAAGGACCACAAAGCTGGCAAGTGATTTTCACAGCTTTTTCCAACCCATATTAAGGTGAAGGAAATAAAATTTCTGTAGTGCTTATTTTACTTTCTGCAAAACTTAAGGGTAGGATGTTTCTGTGACAAGTCTCATGCATTTGGAAGCACTGGAATTACATGTCAAAAGTTTGAAATCTGGGGTCTAAAAAAATGGCCCATAAGTTCAGACAGATGTTTTGGTGATGAAGGGACTTGCTTTTTATGCCAAAAATTTTGAATATTTAAGGCTTTTTTATGTAGGCTGAAGTCCTCAGTTGAGTGAGGAGCACCATGACTCTGAAGCTGTGTCTGCAACCGAATTCCCTCACAGAGGTTTGTCTCAAACTTACATGCGGGAAGTCCTGCAGTGCTGTGGATGATATCGCAACTGGATATCACAACTGGAAACTCTGTGTTCAGAGAATATCCTGTTTATTACTTATAAAATGGACTGTTCCACCACTCCTCTAGCCTCTAAAGGAACAGCAGACAGAATAAATAACGAAGATGGGAACAGAAGGGGTTTGGTGACCTTCAGGGCAATACAGCAACATTTTTGTTTGATAGGGTGTTCTGTCTTCTATTGCAGGTCATCTTTCATTCACACATGGTTTTACCAGCCTGAGATATGGTGCTCTATTTTTTCCTCTCTTACTTCGAGCACTGCTGTATGTGATAGCTCTTGTGCATTAGAAATTGCCTGCTGATTTAAGATGCACTCTGATTTCTGAAGTTAGCAATCTAATTTTCCTCTTTACAACATTTTTGTTCTCTGTTGTTTTCTTTAATATTGGCATATCTGAGTAGGAACCTGTACAAGACAGTTTTGCCAAGCTATAGCTGCATGGCATTACTGTACTTTCATCTTACCTCCCTGAACAGATCCATGTGATACTTGACCTCCTTAGGGCATTATACTCTGCTTTTAATCTTTAGGGGTCTGTCCAGCCCTGGATTTGGAAGCATGGTGCTGTCACCGTATTAATCAGAGCTCATTAACACAAGTGAGTCTGGAGAAAGCAGAGCAATATATATGACAACAGTAATGCTCAGGTGGAACATGATCATTACAATAAAATGACGTAGGCAATGAGAGTAAGTCTTGAGCCCAAACCACTGCTACAAATTTGCCCTGATCATACACACACAGTGTTTGTCCTTGTTTGCAGACACAAAAGGTTGCTAAAGTTAGACAGAAGGGATTGTCACCTCAACAGCTCTGCAGATGTTTGTTAGGATCCTGAAGGCACTCGCAGCCCTGCTTGTCCCTACACGACCCAGGGGCTCTCCTACACTGCCCATGACCACATTTCAGACTCTGCTCCAGCAATGTTATAGCAGGGCCAGTCTAGCTCCCCATGGCACTACTCTGCCTAGACATGGGTCTGCTGAGTTAGGCCCACCCTTGGGCCCGTGTCTTAGCCCAACCTCAGCTAAGGCAAATACTGATCTCAGTATTTCACAGGGAAGCACTTGAGACAATTGTTACACATCTCAATATGTCCCAAAAGTTGAGGAGAAGACTGAGAAGACCCATGTTTTTGACCTGTTTTCTATTTCTGGTAATTTATGGAACTGTAAGAAGATGATTGGCTTCTGGGAGATCGTTCATATTCAGACACAGGGTGGCCATCATGTTTGAAATCTTATGTCCATTCTGGATATCTAAGACAAGCTCACAGGTACATGATGAAACACCCACTGTGGTATTAAAGCAGACACTTATCAAGAAGACACCAGTGATGCAGGGTATTGGAAAACTTCCTGCTGGAGTCTCTGTCCATGCAGTGTGTAAAGCCTTCAAAGGGGCATTTCAGTCACACCAACTGGAGGTAGGTACTTTGATCGTCATCAGTGGATCTGATTTTGCACATTTTTTTAGATGACAGATGGAACACAACTTCATCCTCTGCCCACCAGATGCATGTAAGCTTTACCTCCAGAGCTGGATAGAGATGCTCCTTTGGACTAGCCCAAGACATGTTTCCTTGCTGGAAGCACAGGGATGCTGATTGCCTTCTGAGTCCTGCACAGTGTCTATGACCCTTGGCTAGAAGCTGGGTGTAGGGAGCTGCAAAGAGTTATTCACAGATGCAGCCATTAGGGTAGGATCAGATGCTGAAATGAAAAGAGCTGCAGAGAAACTGGATTCTCTGCTGGGAGTAGTATGGATGTATTACAATTACTGAAGTGAAAGCAATAAAATGGTGGGATAAATGAGGTGGCAGATTCTTTTTTCCTATTCCCTCCTGTCTCCTTTTTCTTAAATCCTTCATGAGGCTGACAAGGCCACTTCTCCACCCCCTCACAAGGGAGCATGTTGTAATTTTAAAGAATAAGTCTTTGGGAGCAAGAAGACAGTATCGATTTATTTTATGCTGTTTTATTGAAGCTGCTGTGTGTGCAGGATGATGATGGAAATGCAATAATCCACCTGTGAAGTGGTCAAACTTTGTGCAAGGTCCTTTGTAGAAATCCTGAGCTACGCTCAGAATTTGTTGCTACAGCATCAAAGGCTCAAGAAGGAAAACCCATCCCCTCTGCTCCTGTGGAGCCCTAGGTGGAGACCATTTGACAGCATTTCCCAGTGTGGAAGGAGGCTGCAAGGCTACTTGAGTCCATGTAACAGTTTGTGCCTGATGTCAGCAGAGATGTTTGTGCCAAGCTGTGTGAGATGTCTTATCATACACTCCTTACTGCTTTTAATTGAATGATTCTTCTACAAAGACTGTGGCACTGCTGCTGTAATACTTAGCACACAGGCTATGTAAGCAAAGGGAGCCCCCTCACTTCCTACCTTCCCCTGTCTGCTTCTCCTTTTATCTGTCAGCCACATCTTGATGACACCTAGCAGTCGGCCAAGCGTTTCACCCAGAGCAATTCTTTTCTCTGCTGCTTCTTCCGAGTCTAAGCCACGACAGAAATGCCTGGGCCAGAGTCAGTTGGATTCAGCTGTGTCCCCTAAGTAAGAACATTATCATCCATTTATAGTAAGGCTGTTGTTTCTTCACACTTCAGAGTATGCTCTTTCTTACTCTGGGAATTATCTAGCCACAGCAATGATCCCTCTCTTCAGGAGCTTCCTGGACCACATCTTGTTCTTTAAAAAAAATATTGAGGGGCAACAGTCTCTGTTGCTGGTAGGCACTGCCTGCTCATAGGTGCCCAAGGACCTTCCTGGAGAAGAGGCATGAAAGCTGAGGCTGTGAGCACCAAGTTGGATGCTGCTTTGCAGCTTGCAAGCAATGTTATGCTGGGTTATGTTACCATGACCTTGTTTATAAAACCTCACTGATAATATGTTTGTCTTCTCTACAAGCTAATGGGGCTCCTCACAGCACAATACTGGTGACCTTGAAGAGGTCTTGGATATACTCATGACAAAGTACAAAGTGTTGCAAAATTCTGAAAGTAGCCAGGGAGCTCTAGTCTGTGCCTGTTATTTGGGTTTGCTCAAATGAACATGTTTAAATTGTTGCTTTCAACAGGTGTATGTAATTTCTCAGCTTCACAGCAAGCTTGCAAATCTAACTGAAAACTAGACAGGCTCATTCAGAAATAATATGATGAAATAACAATATATTAAAGAAACTCTTAGAAGACCTATGTTCTCTTAAGCACTAGTCAGCTGTGCAGAGAGTTTTGTCAGTTTACTCGATGCACTGTGAACTCAGTAACTGAAAATTGCAATAATTTGTTTTCCTTTGGGTTACAATGTGCTATCAGAAAACCACTGTTACACTGTTCTTATTAAACTAATAAGTGTTTTTGTGTTGCTTTGTTTTGTGATCTTGCAGACTCAGCTCTTAGGAGTTTTACTTGCTGCTGCTTCAAATTTTCTGATTAGCGTCTCTTTGAATATACAGGTATGAAATTATTTCTCTTTATTTGGAGTTGTTTAACTTGTGTTACATTCTGGGTTTATGGTGAAGTTCAAAATACAAATTTTGTTTCATTTAATAAACACTCCCTCTCTTCAACTGTAGTTTAAGAGTTCCCTGTCGTAGTTGTTACCAGTACAATAGCCCTCAACCTGTTCTGTGCTGTGATTCTCACCTGGGAACAAAATAAAAATATTTTAACTCCTCTTTGTTGACAGTTGCAACTAAAAGCAGGAGCAGGAACACCATGTTGCCTGGTCCCCTCCTCCCAGTTTGTTGCCACAGTTCTGATTTTGCCCCATCTCCTGCCTTTGAGTGTTTCCAGATTCACAACACCACTGCTGAGCTTTGCTTTGAGAGAAGAACAGAGGTGTGCAGTGATGGCTAGGAAGCACTTCCTCCTATTCACTTAACGTTTTTCAGGTTTTTCTGTGGTCTAATCTTTCAATCATTTCCATCACATCTAAGAAAGCACACATCTGAAGCAGCACCGAAGTAACACAAAGCAGTGTGTCTGCAACAACAAGCTCAAAGTCATGGTTAAAAAGAAAACCTTGACACCCCTGGAATTTGCTGCTGACAGCCCCCTTAATTACTGCACTTTCATCAGACAAAAGAACACAGTGGAAGCCTTGCTTTTCATGCCTGTTCCTAATAATTAATTTTCTAGAAATGCGCTCATCTCCGGCTGGCTTGCCAAAGAGAACTGAAGCCCTGCTACACCAGCAAGCTGTGGTGGTGTGGGATTACCCTCCTGGGCCTGGGAGAGGTGGGCAATTTCACAGCCTATGGATTTGCCCCCATTGCCCTTGTCGCTCCGCTGGGATGTGTATCTGTCATAGGTGAGGTGGCTTGCCATTTCTTGCATTTCTTCAGTTTAATTGAGCCTTTGCTTGTAACTAGAGGAATAATACCACAGGAACTGCAGCAGGAACACAAGGGGAAAATGTTTATGTTATGGTTTGAAAAGAAATTATTCACATAATTACATGACCTGATAGTTTAACACACTCTGCTTCACTCAGAGACTCTTTCTAATATTTTTCTTCTTCCATACTTTTATCTTTTGTGTCACTCTGTGATCTGCTAGCTCCTGCCTGTTGGTCACACAATGCTGTATCAGAGCTGCTGGGTCTGCAAACTCCCAAAGCAGGGGAGGTAGCATCCTACCAACTGCACAAAGCCGTGGTCTGATCCTGAGTCCCTGCAATGTGTTGTCTATGTTACTGTCACATCAAGTGTTTTCTGCTGCCTGACCCCTGCCCATCGCTATGATTCATGTTGACATAGGCAAATTCGTGATGACATAGGCAAACTTGCATGACTTTCTGCAGTGTGTGACAAGAAAGGCCTAGAAATTTCCTGAAATATTTACTTTCTTTGTGAACATTATCAAAGTTGCTCATTTGTTCCTTTATATGCAGATTAATTGGACTTTAGCAGAAATCCTATCCTGAGGACTCATTCAATATGATCTCACTCTTTACCTCATGTTTTTTTGTGATCAAGCTATTGACAGGTATGAGATGTCTGCTCATTTAATAAAGAAATATACATTTTCTTGTGAAGTGGACAGGGCAATATTGTACAGAGGCTGTGAAAGCAGAATTACAAGCTGCAGCTGTATCCCTTAATTGAGTTCCACAACAGTACCACAGCTGAAATGTTCAGGGCTGAGATATCAGCCCTACATATTCTGGAGCTCATCAGCCTGTTATTGACAAGTGATAACATTTCATGGTCTCTCTCTATCTATAAGTTTCATGCTTGAAAGTGACATTGCAATGAGTGATTTTGCATGGGAGGGTAGAAAAGATAAATTATCTTCCTAATGGACTTCCCAGCTTTAGTAAGAAAAGGCAGCCAGTGATATGTGGGTACAATTTAGCAAAAAGATAGTGGAAGAAGAAAACTGAGGTCAATTTACTACAACCTTTAATATTATACTGTTGATGATTTTTGGAGAATGAGATATGAAGCCACTATGGTTCACCATTGTAAGAAAAATTTATCAAAGAAAGGAATGAGCTATTACCTGAGATGAAAAAGTAAATTAATATGACATATGCCAGTGTGCTTTTGTGGTAGTAGTTATATCCTTAGCAATTGTAGACATTTCCAGGTGTCTCTGAACATAAAGGGACATTTACCAATCCAATTTTTTGCCCAAACTGAATAAAATCCAAATACAGAAAGCCAGAAAGAAGTGAAAAACAGTGGGAAAGGGAAAAAAAAATCTATTAGTTATTAAAATGCTATGAAGCAACAGTTTAATAGTCATATTTAGAGCTGATTTTTATCTGGGCTGATTCTTTCTTCTCTTTGCAGTAAATGGAGGAAGCATGAAACATTTCTTCATTCTCAATTTCCTCTTACTTATAACTAATACCAAGAATCCATTTCCATAGCAGTTATATCTTATCAAACAGTTGTATCTTATCAAAATTCTCATTCCCTCCCCCCTTCTTTTTAAACTGACACAAAGTGCTTACCCTGGAAGACCTTATAAAGCACTTCAATCTGATATTCCGTTCCCATATGTCAGCTGATAGCATCCATTTCACAGCCCAAACAATAGATGTAGCTGAAATTTTATTTTGTCTATCAAACATTCCCTTAAGGAAGGGAAAATAAAAATTATGTAGACAGCTAATTACAAATATAACTTTCCAGTAACACTTCCTACCACTAAGCACTTTCCTACCTTCTGAAATTAAAGCCAGAGTGCATCCTTTTAATTTCAGAAGAGTTCCTCATTCAGGGCAGTGACAAACTAACGGAGACATATGTACATCATCTGCTAAAAACTGGGCAAGGGATTATTTAGGCAACAGGTCTTCCAATTTAAAAGATCAAGAAATATTTTTCTAAGTTGTGAGCTCTCTTCCATGGTGAAGTGTGGACTTTGAACAGTCTAGCTGGTGATTGTTTTGAGGTATTGTTGAATGTGTGTCTTTCATAGGTTAATTTTTTAGATGAAAAAATTAAGTACTTGATAACAAACCCCAAATGTGCATCTGAATCCCAAGTCAGCCCTTCTGATAAGTATTTTTTTTCCAAATTTAGTGTCAATCCAAGACCTGACTCTCCCTGACATTAAATACTCAGTACCTGCCTATGGTGTACTGAGGAGAACGTGCTTTGCAGTGTGTCCAGTCATCTTGGGGATTCTCTGAAGATCTCCATCATTCTGGGTCTGCATGGAAAGTTTTCTTTGCTTGGAAATCAGATTTTGGAGGAGGGTAAGGCAGACTGGAGTCTCTACTGAGAACGGATTTGGGCTGTATCCATCATATATCTTCAGATCTCCAAGATGGGAAGCATCCTGGGTCTTAAAATAGATGGAGCCAGCATCTATTATGCTCTGCTACCACATTTAACTGCATCTAACTGAATTTTGCACTTGACCTGGTATCAATTAAATAGTGAAAATTTTGTGCCTGATTCTATTGAGCGGGGTTCTTCTGATGGCTGGTTTTAGAAAGAAATCAGTACCACAGACCACAAATTGGCATGACACCAGTAGATTTAATTTTTTTTCCTTAGAATTAAGCTACAAAGACTATATTTTTCTTCTTACCCAGTGGAAGTATTTCTCTGTGTGGTTGCAATGATGCAAGCCCTACATCTGTTCAGGGTTTTAAATAGTTTTGAGAAGACAGCAGTTGTTTTCTTCAAGAGGAGAAATTGGTAAATTTTTAATTTTTAAAGGGGAGGAGTAATACATGTTTGGTGTGATCATTAAAAAGCTTTTTAAACTTAAAAATTAAAAATCATGTTTTAGATGTAGCTTGGGTAATTTTAGGCTGCTGTGGTTTTTAGCTCATTGTCTTCCTTTTGCCTGCAGAAATAACTTGAGGTAGGGAGTGGGGAGTGGGGGATGAGGAGAGACTGGTGGTATCAGAGGTCATTTCTTCTGCAGTTTTCATCATTCTGTTGAGGTTTGTTTTACACTTTACTCACTTAGGCTGACATTACTGAGATCCCTTTGCATTTTTAGCTGCTCATTCTAAATATCTGTGGGGCAAAAAAATGCTTTTGTCTTTGAAAATTGATCTCTCTGATGTTGCTTTAGGAAAAAGACTTTCAGATATTCTTGTAGAAATGGGTTTCTCCCACTCACTGTAATGTAACATCTTTCTAGCCCAAGAACCTGGGATTTTGAGAATTGTTACTAGTGAGAACAGGAAAACATGGACTATTCTTTAACATACCTTTTTTTGCACTTGACTAGAAGATGCGACAAAAGGATTTGCAGGGTTCTTCCTTCTATCTGTGGTATGTGTGTCCTACAATCCAGTTTCTAGCATTAGGCTCACTTTAATGGTCCATATTTTGAGCAATTCCTCTGATATTTGGCTTGGTATTTTATTAGGTTATTAGCATTAAGGATTGGGAAAAATATTTGTTGTTTTGTCCATCACTTTTCCAGTACTAACATTAACTCATGTTAGAAATGTTACATATTCCGTGTGCAGGATAGCTATCAAGAGGTCATGCACCAACTGACTACCTATAATACTTCCTGGGTGTTCAGTGCACCATTAATTGTCTACCTTACAAACTAAGAAAAAAATCTGAGTAGTCAGCTGTGATGGATTTGTTCTTACACATCTTGGGCAGAGTTAGCGCTCTCATTAACTCTGGCTATGCATACAGATATTCTTTAAGTTTCTCCAAACTTGTGTTAATCCTCCCTGACACAGAGCTCTGGCCCTGAAGGAAAACCAGGTCCCACCAGGTCTAAATGCAGCCATCCACCTCATACCTGTACCTTCTCCTCTGTCTACCCAAAAATGACCCACAGTAGGTCAGCAGACCAGTTTTCCCTGATCTCCGATCCTCCTCTTGAGCAAGACAGTATATCTGAGATGTAGGCAGGATAAGATGAAAGGCATTTTAAGATAATAGTCTCAGGGCAGAGAAATCATACATCAGGGAGATTCTCAGGCATGCATTGTCTATTATGTAGATTCTGCAATAAAGATGGTGCTCTTTACAACTATCTGAAAGGAGTTTGAAGTGAGGTGGGGGTTGGTAGCTTCTCCCAAGTAGCAAGCAATAGAACAAGAGGAAACCACCTCAAGTTGTGCCAGGGGAGGTTTAGGTTGAATATGAAGAAAAATTTCTTCCCTGAAAGGGTTGTAAAGTACTGGAACAGGGTGCCTAGGGAAATGGTTGAGCCTCCATCCCAAGAGGTATTTAAAAGATGTGTAGATGTGGTGCTGAGAGACATGGTTTAGGGGTGACCTGACAGTGTTAGGTTAACAATTGAACTTGATGATCCAAAATGCCTCTTCCAGCCAAAACACTTCTATGATTTATTCCTATGGTTTAGTGTAAGACCTGCCAACAAAAATAGGAGTTAGAAGATGAGATTCATAAATAGCTCAGTACCAAATATAAAACGTACTTGTTTACAACTTATTCAGTAACATATTTACTTATTTGTAAAATAGTTCTGGGTAGGAAAAATAAGTGATGAACACTCTTGTATTTGAGATTTTTAAGGCTGGATTGGGGAAAATAGAGTCTATGAATCAGTATGTGCTTTCTATCTTTAACTTCTGCGGTTGTTTATTATCCCTTTCTTAAAGAAACAAACAAGAAACAATCCTAACCACAACTTGTATGTCTAGGAGGCAGAGGAGTTGTTTTGTGAGCTAGGTTCTCACCATTCAGTGTCTGCCAGTGGCAGAACCCACATATCGTGCTACTCTTTATTTCTATTTGTGCTGCAGAAAACCTACATATGGAGATAATTGCAAATGATCACCCTCCTAAGAGAATGAGTAGCTAAGCTGTGTGCAGCACTGTTACAGGCCTCCCCTAAAGCACTTAATTGTATATCATGCATGAAATGGACATTTTCTACCTTTTTTCAATTTAAGTTGAAAATCACATGCTGCAGTAAATATATATTCATTCAATAATGTGAATATATATTCATTCAATATATAATGAATATACAACAATTCAATAATGAATACCAACCAGCCTGGTTTATGCTGATGTATGAGAAAATGATGTTCAACATAACAGTTAAGCTCCTGAAGAAACTTTTTTCCATTTTCTACCCTAGTTTTTATTTATCAGGATTTTGATATAATACCTAATCATACTATGTTTCATGTGAAATACCAGCTCTGTATTTCCAGATTAATGAGCTTCATGAGCCTTCAGAAAGTCTCTGTCATATACAGACAGTTCACATAACCTATGTACATCTCAGTTTGTGGATGTTAACATACATATGACACAATCAAGGCATGAAATGAACTTAAGGTTTTAATTAGAAAGTGTTGGTTCTGCAGTGTTTAATCCTTAACAGATCATGTCCCAGATTTTCTACTCTTCTTCTGTGGGAGTAGGATCTGTGCCTAGTTTTGAAAGTTTTACCTTAATAGTCAGTTAAAAAGGTAACAATGTTCTGATTCACCCAAAAGTATGCAAGTCTTAGTGACCAGGCATGCAATCTTTATTTCAATGACTTGCAGGCTGACAATTCAGGCTTGGAGTTGCACATGTGTTATATTGTTAAAACCAGTGGTTCAAAAACACTGAGGTTTCAGGACAATGTCGGATGGCTTGTTTTGCTGTCAAGCTGTTGCCAACTTACACTTTGACACAATTTTTTGTCTGCGTTGTATTTATTCTATTGCTGACTAATTAAAACACAAGACTATTCTATAACTATGTATAGCTTTAAAAAAAAATCAGGCAAACAAATGAACAGTTGAAAAGACATTAATATTGTCAGCACAGCAATTGCCCAAGTTCTTTGGTCTATTCATCCATAGAGTTGAACATAATGTTCAGTGATTTATCTCCCACAACAGTATAATGGTGGAGGAGGAGGAGGCACACAGCTTCTGTGACAGAGAGGGAACAAGAGGACCTTGGCGTGGGAAAGGGAACACTGGGGCTTGGTGGTAGGAAGTTAGACTCATGTTGCGGTGATGGGGCAAAATCATGGAAGGAGGCTAGGAGGAAAGTATGAGGGTGTAACATCACTGGTAATGAAGAGGAGATGTGGGGAGATAAGAAGTGCCTCAGCTGTGGTCTGAGGGAAGGTGGAAAAGGAGTGGTGAGTCTGGAGAGCAGAGCAGAGGGCTTTCAGCAGGGCTGCATTTAAGAGCTGAATTTGGGACGTAGTAAGGGCTTCAACTCATATATCTGGTAAGCTCAATTGTGGCCTCTAGATGCCCACTTACTCTTCTGCTAAGGGTTCGCAGAGTCCTAGGACAACTCAGGTTGGAAGGCACTTCAAGAAGACCCTAGCACAACCTTCTGCTCACAGCAAGGTCAGCTTAGAGGCCACCAGACAGAGAGGAGATGTTGGGGGGAAATTGTTTAGCATATTCTCTTAAACCACCTTTTCTGGAGGAGTTAGTGTCTTTAAGCATCTAAATGGTTATGAGATTGTAAGCTGGAGCCCAATGAAGTTAGAGTGGCAGGACAGATGTGAGGGTTGTGCATTTCTTACTGGGCTCCTGGGGTACGCTTTGGTGCCTGCCATTCGTCCTGCCAGCCAGGGAAAGCTGTAAAGCCACTAGAAGGCACAATGAGCAAACAGCAGTCTGTGCTCCTGGAGCTCACAGGCTCCCTTTATAACCCTCCTCTGGCCCACCATTTCTAGTGAGTCATTCTCTGCTTTAAGGCTATCTGCCCTTGGTTTCTTTGATTTGTGGGGTTCAAACCCATCCCAAAAATTGAAGAGCACAAACCACTATTTAAAAGTCAAACTTATGGAGCTTAAAATCAAGAAAATTAATTTAAAAAAAAAAAGTGAAATGAAAATATGATGTTAGCCAGTGTGTAATAACAAGGTGTTCTCTTGGCTGTGGTACTGTGACATGCGTAAAATTCAGCCCCGAAGCCAGAATTTACTAGAGCTCTGATCAGTTACGTATGTCCTTTAGCATCTAATTAAGTCTATGTAACGGTTCTCTGCTTCTTCACTTAGATTTGCTTTTCTTCTTCATTTGAATGCATGTGACATATTGGTGGCTTATCCACAGGGACAGCTCTCTTTTGTGTTCAGAGTCTCTGCTGTGTCTCACTCTCCTCATCTTAGTGTTGCACCTCCACTCCTACTTCAGTTTTTCCTGCAGTCCCAGATGGCCTAATATATGTTCTTAAAACCTCTCCTATTTTTGTACTTGTCTACATATAGTACATCATGAAGAGCGTTAATTATACATACATTCTGTAAAGCTCATGATCTCTTGTGCATTACCAGCTATCTCTGGAGAAAGAGCTTGCTGCATTTGAATTCATTATTAAAATGGATGACAGGCTGAGTGACAAGTTGCATTATCTGGCTGCATTCCAGTGCCTCCCTGTGCCCACTGCCAACCTCAGACTGTGATCCCCCCAAGCTGCCATTTGTCATCTCCAGGCAGTGGAATGTGGAGCATAACTCATCTGATTCCATCACTGGAACTGAACCCTAAGTTACATTTGCTACATCTCTACTGAATGTAGAAAGCTCAGACAGTGGGGTACGGAACAAAAAAATCACTGAGGTATCAGCACATTAAGCAACAGGTCTGACTGCTGAGGTAGGTGTGCTGAGGTGGGGTTGGGGAGAGATGTGACAGCAGGGAGACAGAGCAATAATTAATTCCTGCACTCTCTTGGGTTACTGCTGTTTCTTTCCTTGTTTTTGTCCTCTCTTTTCTAAACCTAGGTAGCTCTGCTATTAACAGTGTTGCCTGGATACCAGTGTCTTTCCTCCAGCAAAATGGTCACTGCAACATTAAATAAAGAAAACTCTCAGGCAGCTTACTTTCAATGTGGCATTTTCAGTTGAAGATTCTTTTATTGCACTTTTCATTTGCATAGATCTCCAGCACTCTTGATTCAATTTAAATTTATGACTTCTGCTCTATCTGATTTTCTAGTGACTGGATAACACAGGCATGATACCGAGTTCCAGTTCTCTGTTTACTCCCTGGTATGAACCTCACAGAGAACTGGTGGGGCATGTGGTGCTCAGAGGCCATCTTGGGCATGGTGACTATGAAATGATAAAGTTTTAGTTCTTGGTGAAGTGACAAACTGCTACCTTAAATTTCTGGAGGGCAGACTTTGGCCTGCTCAGGAGACTGGTTGAGAGACATTCTCATTTTCTACATCTACCTGAAAGGAGGTTGTAGAGAGGTAGGTATTGGTATCTTCTCCCATGTAACTAGAATAGGACAAGGAAATGGCCTCAAGTTGTGTCAGGGGAGGTGCAGGTTAGATATGAGGAAAAATTTCCTCACTGAAAATGTAGTTAAGCATTGGAACAGGCTTCTCAGGAAAGTGGTGGAGTACCCATCCCTGGAGGTCTTCAAAAATATGTAGACGTAGCACTTCACCACGTCATTTAGTGGGCATGGTGGCATTAGGTCAACAGCTGGACTTGATAGTCTTAGAGGTCTTTTCCAACCTTAATGATTCTATGAAAGATGGTTGCAAAAACGAACTGTTATTTCAAGAATAAACCAAGAATCTAATGCTGTAGGCAGGAACAGAGCTCTTGTAACAGCATCCCATGATTTAGATACAAAGCATCCCTTCACTGTCCCTCCTGGCCAGAGTCTTTTTCTGAGGTTTCTAAACAAATCTAATATTACTGATACACCTCTCCCAAAGGCCTTTCCTCACCTTTTTGCATAGGAGTTATTCTTTCTCTTTTTTCTTTTTTCCTCCTTAGAGGTAGATGCTCTCATGTTGTGTGCTGGAATAGACCCATCTCTCCCAGATGGCCAACAGTCTCATCCATCTCAAGCCCAAATCCTTTTTTCGCTCTCTAGCACATGTCCACACTGAACTGCTTACCAGAAATCCTGACCTGGCCATTATTGCTGCTGCACCACCCACTTCTGCCCATCCCAAAGAGGCAGGGCTAGGGAGATGCAAATGCTGAACAAGGGAAAGACTTGCCCAGGGAATAGGAGTTCATTTCCAGGGCTCACTTCCATTTTTCTTCTTCTTCATTACAAGTCACTCTAGAAGACTGTAGGCAGTCCGACATATGTTGATTCTTCCATCTGCTTGTTTGCAGACACCACGACCGTTGTCTTTATTCATACTAAATGCTATGCTTTTGCAGTGACTTCCCTCTCAATTGTACTGGTACTACTTTACTTATAATCCTCTAATACATTGAAGTCTAGAGAAGCAGGATTTTATCCCTCTGTGAGGAAATTTGACTTGAGTGAGTCCATATAGTGAGTTGGTCGCAAAATAGGTACTGAAAGGGTAAGGCTGATCAGTGCCCAGCTTTCCTGACACTTTCACATATGACTGAATCAGAGCAGTTTAAGCAGTGTCTGTGTGGGAGATGGGAACGGTGTTGCATCTCTTCAACCACATAAGAGCCTGCTGGATATGTTCGAAATCTTACCAAAACTGAGGGTGGGTTGGTTGCTGGAATGGACTCCTGCCTGGTAATATCATGGTATGGTGCAACAACTCCATGAGATACACTTAGCTCAGGGCAACTTTTTGCTATAGCACTCGATATTCTAAAAAAAAAATTAAATATTTAAAATGTATTTATATTTCTGTTCCAGGTAGTGCATTTATTTCTGTCATATTCCTAAAGAAGACCATGAGGGCTGCTGATATATTGGGTAAGTAAGTGTTTGCTAATATGGACATGTGTGTCTCCATATGCTTAGCAAGCTGTAACTCTCACTCAGCCCCCCACCTTCGCACTCCCACTTTCTTGAGCAAGTGTTTCGAGGCAGATACTTACAAAATTAGGAAGAAGTGATAAAAGGAGAGAGAATCTTCAATGCATGTGGAAAAGACTTCATTCCCAAATCCTCTGCTCTTACAACCATAACTCATTCCTTATGTGTCCTTATTCCTCAAATTTATTTTCGTTTTCTATTTTTGTTTCTGATGTTGTATTTAGTATTATCTTTGAGTACTACATAAATTTAATACAAACAATGAAGTTATTGAGTTTCATACAAATATAAGAATTTTTTCTTACTTCATAGGCAGTTGCACAAAAATTCAAGCTCAATTAAAAGTGACAACTTTCGTTTACATATTAGTTTTATCACCTCAAAGAGCAAGTAATCATGTTGTCAAGTGTTTTGTTGGGAAATATGGTCTTCACTGTAAAAGCATGTCAATTTTTTGTTGGTGTCCAAGATATTTTTGCATATCGAAACTGTCCAGGTTAAACACAGTAAAAGTGAAATATAAGCATATTTCAGGGTTTGGGCTTTACACCCACCATCCCAGCTGGGATGGTGCAGTTGATATTTCTAAAGGGTGCCTGTTATTTCTGTGGGGTTCGTAGTATGTAGGCTTGATTGTCCATACTGCAATGAGGACATCCCAGCTGTTCTCAAGAATGTTTTGGAGAGGTCTGTTCAATGTTGTTCCAAGAATACTATATAATACTTATTTAGGTTTGGGATCCAAGTTTGCCAGCTCAGCTGCTACATTCAAAATCCCCCCTGCCTTGACTGATCACATTTCCCTTACAGCCTTATACATTGTGTGTTGCTTTAACTAGCGTTCAGCACTGATTTATTTTATTTCTGTGAGTTCGACTTTGCAAGAAGGATTTAACAATGTTGCTACATTCCATAGGAATGAGCTGTATGATGGGAAATATGGTGATGTTTTTGCAAGCACATAAATATAGAACAGTTCTGCTTTTCCAAAGGAACTTTGTGCAATAGCAGTGCCAGCAAAACCCTCCGGATGTGCTTTGCTTTGTATTCCTGAGCCTTGTATTCCATGAATTATAGTTTTGCCAAGAATTTTAAAGATTACTTGAAAAAAAATTGTTTAGCTAATATCTTCCTTAATCCAATACAGTTTATGAGCTCAGGATCGGCTCACTTCTATCTTGGTACCTCAGTGAACATCTGTGTTTGTCAGCTGGCTGTCCACAAGGCAGAACTTCCAGATTTTTATTAAAAGCACAATAAGGCAAGTTTGACCCTGAAAAGAGGCCCTGGCAACCTAATGGCTGAACAGTCTTTGCAAATCAACCTTTTATAAAACAGTTCATAGGTCCACAAATACAATAGGGAGCAGCCAAAATGTTGGCTTCATGACAGCTTGACATAAGCATAGGACTGGAACATATGTGTTGCACCTAATGTTTGCAGGGCAGGTCCATAGCTGGTGCAGATCTCTGTGGCCACACTGACTTTGGGAGAGTTATTTTTATTTACAGTGGTTAATGATCTGCCTCAGAAAGCAACTTTTCCTTTGAGTTTAGGTAGGGTAGGTTAATGTGACCTGCTTTGTGCCTGTGAGAAATACAAAGGATCAATTCTTCTTTGTCATGCACTTGGTATTAGAACTGAGAATATTTGAAAATGCATCGCTGAGTGGAACCCTAATTCATGAGGCTTTACTGACAGCTTTTTTCATATTTCCAAAATCCCTTGAGTCTTTAATAAAAATTACACTAGTTAAGTCCACAAATGCAAAACAATCCAATTACCTAAACCTACATCTGACTAAATGGATTCAAATTTTCTTCTATAAACTATTTCCAAATCAGCTGGAGAGCAAGGATGACCATGACTACCAAATATTGTTTTGCCAAAATAATGTGTCCTTTTCTTTAAAGGAGGAACACTGACAGTAACAGGGACATATTTGTTGGTGACATTTGCCCCAAATGTACCCCAAGAGCTCACAGAAAGACGAGTACAGAATTACTTAGTGAGCTGGCCCTTTTTGTTGTATTGGGTGAGTATCTGGTTCAAACTACTCTCTAACTGAGAAAAACTGAGCTTGTTGGGGTTTTTGCAGCATTAAGAAGTAGTATATTGGCATTGCTTATATTTCCTGTGTATGTGTTCATGCCACACTGTCTGCGTGCACATCTAATTCACAGTGATGGACTTGTGGTTTTAAAAATTAGCCTATGGATGCTGCTGATCCTACTTTTTTCTTTTGTATCACTCTTTTATTCCCATGTTGTTAAGCCTGGGTGAAAGGAGCTTTGTATGGAGTTAGGATGTAGAGGCAGCCTGCTTCAGTGCCCCTTAGGTGATCTGAACCTAAGTTTGAATTCAAATACAGAAATACCATTTTGATTAAAGTGTCTGTGTACAAACTTCAAATATCTTATGGGTTTTTTTGATGTATTTAATTAGTATCAGTAACAAGACCAGACTGAGTAGAAGAAATTTCTTTCTTTTCCTCTGGAATGCTGAAAATTTGTTTTTCCAGCTGAATGTATAAGATGCAATATAGGAGCTTCAGAAGCAGTTACTATTTTCCCAATAAAGTGACTCAGTTGGATTAGACTAGTGCCCAGATTTTCCTAGGTAGCAAGATCAGTTAGAAAGCCACTCAGTAGACAGCTTAAGGACCTTAAAACTTTTAGCAACCTGCAGACTTTACATACTTCTAACCATCCATGAGATTACTGAGTAAGCAGAAAGTACATGCTACCACAAAAAATGTGGATTGCCTGTTCAATTTTTTATACATTTTGAAAAGTCTAGAAAGATGGTGGTACAGCCTAGTGGAAGAAGTTAATGACCATGTTGTGTAAATCACAGCTGCACTTTCAGTCAGGTAGTAGAGAGGCATTAGAAGGCGTAGGGGTAGCTTCAGCAAATCCATGTAATCAGCAGAAGGCGAGTGACTTCGTTAGGAGGAGGTTCAGAACAGGGGTCATGGTGCTCACTGGAGGACCCTGTCTCTTTCCTACTGAATTTCCCATTCTACCATGCAGTTCCACTGTGGATACTAAAACAGCCTGTCAGTTTTGGCACTGATTTTAAATTGCTCACTCACCCATTTGTGTAGAGGTGGTGGAGGTAGAAAACTCCCCATCCACACCCAGCAACTCCAGAAAGTTCTCTGCCATATACTGTTCACCTTTCCTTAAAGCCAACAGATTGCTGGAAAAGGGCTTTTCCCCAGCTCAGAATTTCTTTTTTGCTTTGTTTCAGGAAAAGTTAGTAAGAACACAGCTGAACGCTTAGGAAGACTGTGCTTTATTCTTGTTAGAAGACATTAGGAAGAGGTTGTGGGTAACCCCTGGACTCTCTTTCCCCTCTTCTCTCTTTTCCCTTCCTCATCCAGCATCCAATTCTACGTGTACAGCACGGGTTACAAGGAAGGATGGGGCAAGTTGGCAGCAGATCTTGTTGACTCAACAAGATATTAATCCTTATTTGTTCTTTTTGTTCCCTGGACTAATCTCTTTTAATCTTCCTCTCTCCAAAGAACAGGGAGGACAGAAAGGCTTCACATGAGACTCTGAGATATCAGCCTGATTATTCTGGTGTGCTGCTGGAAGTTCAAGCAAACCCTGCTGTAAACTCTCCCTTATGGCAGGGAAATAGCTCTTAATATTTGTTTGTAAAATCCCTAGCACAGGGTGGCTGCTGAGGTATAAAAAAACCACAGCAGAAGTGGAAGTTTCCAGTAGAAATATATAATGAGGAGACTGTACAGCAGCATAATGCAGTCCAGCAGTCTTTCTAAAAGTAGCCCCAAAGTGTGATCTGCTGAGAAATACAAAGCCCCAGTGGTACAAAATGTTCTGCGTAGGTGATAAACCATCCCCATGTGGGACTCCACTGACATCAGAGGAGTTCTGCAGAAATAGCCTTTAGTTCCCACATGAGACAACTTTGAGACACCTTCTGAGACTTTGCAGTAGCATAGTCATGTCTGAGAAAGAAGGACTATCCTACCTTGGCATTTTTCTCTTTTGCTTTGGTGCTCTTTGAATCACTACAGAAGACATCAATTATAGATAAAGCTTTTAGATTTCCCTAAACAGAAGTCTAGTGAGTATTGGGTTGTTAATATTTAATCTCTGTAAAATCAGATTCAAAGCATTTCTGCTTTTCCTTCAGAGTTCCTAGAAGCCCCTCTTGGTTCATTGATCCCTATGTTGCTGTAGATTCCAGAAAAAACAGTTGAGGCAGACAATGTAGTATTTTGTTCTGATGCCTTCTGGTTATATTTAGAAATAGGGAAAATATCATGATTATCAAATAATGTTGATGAGATATGGGCTTGAGGAGACTTTGGTGGAGATTACCTATAATAACAAAAAAGATTGTAAGCAGGTCAAGTTCTTTCAATTCCTCTGAACAGAGTATGTGAAGCTGATGAAATCTACACACTTGCTGTTCCTAGACTTTGTATTTAACAGTACCACAGCTATCATCTCTGAAAGCCAGCACTATTTTGGGTAATTCTCAAGAGACAATTGTAGGCAACAGCTGGGGCACCCCAGGAGGGTCCCTGTCTGCATGCAGCTTGAATCAATGTGATGGCTTCTTCCTTGTCTTGTGATTAAAGGTGACCTGTTGGTGGGTGACTGAGCAGCAGAGAACCATGGAATAATAGTTTGGCTGCTGAGCAGCAAGAAGTGAGAACTAATTCTTTGAATTTAATGCTTAGTGTGTGAGACTTGACAGAACTCAGTAAACTTAAATAACAGCCCTGAAAAGGAAACATCAGCTTTCTCCCCAGGTTCAGCCACAGGACTACCATCTCTGGCCCTACGCCACTGCTACTCTTGGGGCTTCCCCAGAGGGCAGAAACAGTGAAGCACGCAGACATGTACACCCCTTTCAGAGCTGCCGTCAGGGACTCTCTTGGGTGCTTTGCTTGGCTTTTCCTTCAGAAGTGAGTCTTCTTGGTGAGTTCATTTTGCTTTTAAACAGGAGATCATGGTGGAGCTTTATGGTAGCTTTAGTAAGAGAAGAGCTAGTGGCAGAACCAACAGAAGGCTGATGGACGAACCCAGCAATGATGACCTGTTTCAGTCAAGACTGATGGTGCTTAGCACTCTGCTGTTCTGAGGGTTGAAGTGGGAGTGCAACAACAGAGCTGGTATGATGGAGTGGTTTGAGCCAGTGACTGTCCCCAGGCTTATTTTTGGATGACTGTTCTTGCACAGTTTGAAATGTAGGCAACAGGGCAGCTGGTGGTTCTTCCCTCTATTAGCACTGTGATTCAATTTGTCTGGGGATATAAAATGAACCAATACCTGAGGTGTGGCTGGCTGCCTAGAGCAGGCTTGTCTCATGGGTTTCTGCTCACTCTGTGGCAAAGACTCCAAGGGTCTGACAGAGGCCAAGGGTCTGTCATGGTGTTGGATGCTCAGGTTTACACTGAAGGAGGGAAGCAGATCTCAGTGTTGACATGGCTGTAACATGACAGTGTTGTCACATGGTGCCATGGTCCCATCTCAATCACATCATTCTGTGTGCTAGTCCTGAACTGTCATGTCCTGCAAGAGGACACATGGGAAGTATCTAAAACCTTTCCTTAGCCTGGGTACCTTTCCTAGTGGGGAATATTTATTTAGCACAGCTTTCTTATATTCTGTTAGCAATTACTCACTGTCAAAATAGCAACTGAAGCTATTTGGAGGCTGTTGTAGCTACAGCCTGATAATGCAATATTGTCCTCTGGCCCTCAGATGTATTTGCTGGTGACACAAAAAATGAAGCTGCTACCTTTACCTCTCTACTTCAATTTCCTCAAAACCTTGTCTCTGTTCCCCATGGAGGTCAAGATGAACTCACATCTGCAAATCTTAATATGACTTCTGCCTTGGTTCTTGATTTAGACATACCTATAGTTACAGTGTTGAATAAAGCTGTGGAGGGCTGGAGAAGTTACTTACCGTAAGATGAGGCAGAAGCCTCTTTTCTACCAGCCAGTGGCCCAGCTTTCATCTTTGGGTGGATGTCTGGTGGGGAGAGATGTTGCTCTGGAGGGCAATTAGACCAGCACTTCACGAGAGATGTCAAAGATTATTAAACAAGGATTAGCCCAGGAATGCTTTTTTTTTTTAAAACCAACAGTAAAATGTTATGCTATATTGAACATATTTTGCAAAAAAGAACCTAACACTTTATTTTTTGCCTTTTATTTAATGTTGTGATAAATATTTATCATTTTTTAAAGAAAGGTTATATAAAATCCAAATTTTTGGTTCTGAAACACAATTGTCTCTTGATTTTCTTTAGGAGCTAGAGGTCAGGCTGAAGGTAAATAAAAACGAATTAAAGCATAGTTATGTTCTGTTTGTATTTTTGAACACTATTAAACTGGAGGAGGTGTGAGTGTAGCAGAGAATTTTAGTAACAGATGCAGCTGATGACTGCTTTCCTGATGCAGTCACTCTTAATTGGCTGTTACCTTATGTAACCAACACTAGTAACTGTTCAGTTCCTTCTTTGGAGATTTCATCAGTGCAACACTCAGGTACTTTTGAATCTACTGCTGCCTTATGGAAACCATGGTTTAAAAGTGGAGTGGCATTATAAAATATCAAGTAGTATGTTGGTGACAAACCCAAGGAGATAGACATGAGGGTTTTCTGTGACTTGTTTTGTTGGCAAAAAAAGGCAACAACCAGATTTAGTAATCATGACAACCTCATTTTTATTGTCCCAAAGGCTTCCAGGCTTCTGAGCATCTCTCAGTGCAGAGGTCCTTTATCCTTTTTTTTTTTTTGTAATTCTTCTGGGCTTCACAGATGATTCTTGGCTCTTGCACTTGCCGTTTTCTTTAGGAATAGAGGAGTATTTGGACAACGTGGGTAGGAGAGAGAATAGCCATGCTTTTGAGATGGCAAAAGGCAAGAGTCACATGCCTTTTGCCATCTCAAAAAGACACATTAATAGCAAAGACAGTAAATCTGTCTGTCATTTAGCTGTCAGATGTTATTGAAAGAGCAAGGCTGGACCATGCACAGTGTAGATAAAGCTGCTTCAGCAGCTGCAGATGCCGTGTAGTGTGGTCTGCTAGTGTGTCATTGAGCTTTTTAAGGTAAGCTTCTAACAAGTACCTGGAATTTGACAACCACCACATTAAATAAATATTTTTCTTCTTATGATGTATGGCAGAAAGTTTTAACAAAGTGACAGGGCTTGGGGGAATATTTTTTGGTAGGGCTCAAGAGAAGGGCAAAAGGCATAACAAAAGTAAGCTTACATGTCACGAAGAGTGACACTAGGAACACCATGGCTGGAAGGAGAAACTGCTGCTCCACCAGGAACACCATGTAGGAATGATAAACACTGATATTCTTCGCTGTCAGATTAAAAAAGTCTTCTCAATGTTACCAGTGACAAAATATAGCTAAAAGTACAAAAAGAAAAACAAAAGAAATAAGAAATTCTCAAAGTTTAACTTTTTTTATAATAGGAAAGAAATGACAATTGTTTGGTAGCTCAGTCAACCGGCAATAAAGCCAGTTTTTAGCAGGCAATGCTGAAGTATTTCTCCTTTGAACTGTTAGAGCAGAAAAATATAATGTGACATCTCAGAAACTTCAAAGTAAGCATTTATTATATAGTTTCAAAGCTCTAACTTTCTTCTCTTTTATTTTCAGCTCTTAGAAATTATAATATTCTGCATTCTCCTCTATTTTTACAAAAGAAAGGCTGTGAAACATATCGTGGTTTTGTTCATGATGGTAGCACTACTGGGTAAGAACATATTATTCTCTTTAATGTTCCTAATGATAATTCCTTGTCACTCAGTCTCCCTAGCTAGTTTAGATTAGGGCAATTTCAAAGCAGCATGCTGAAGGACAATCATTGAAACAGTTCACGTGATTCATCCTGTGGTCTCTTTGAAAAGAAAAGTTGATCATGAAATACTTTCTATGCACTATTTCTTTTTACAGATTTGCAGAAATTAGTATACTGTGTGTAATGGTATTCTGAAGCTTTTTAAAATAACAGCTTTAGATCCTGGGAAAGTGGACTGTGTGAAACTTTGTTTTGGAGAGCATGCTACCTGTGAAAATCAGTTCTTTAAAACAGAGCAGTTTAAGACTTTGTAAGCACTCTGTAAAACAAATGCAGTGCTATACTATGGTTGTATGGGAACTTTTCTTTAAATTAGCTGTACCTGTTTGCATATGAAACTTTTCATAGTTTACCACCTTTCCAGATGCATAACAAGAACTCAATGGGCCACTGAAGTTTGCCTTGGGAGATCATTTTAACAGGCAGCTTTCAATTAAGTTAAAATTGAAAAATGTTCTGAAAAACTGTTAAGAAGCCCTCTCTAAAGCTCCACTGCTTGCAGGCATATATTAAGAATCTGTCATCACCCCGTGTCTTTTGCTGTGCTTGTCACTCTCAATGAAACCCAGACAGGACACCACATTTCTTTGGCTGAAGTGAAAGGTGCCTGAACTGCACCATTCAAGTCAATGGTTATATTTGCATGGAGTTCAGTGGGTGCATGTGTCAGTCTGCAAAGACTTGTAAAATACATTTCTCATGGAGCTAGTCATGTGTGTTTTGATAAAACAATTTCACTGGAGTTTGCTAGTTACACAATTTGGATTTAATTGTATGTGGGAAAAACCTCACAGATTTATTAACTGCCTTCCTTCACATCCCCAAGTGATTTTGTACCCAGATGAAAAGCTCAGACGTTCAGACCAACTTTTTGGGACAGTCTTCCCATTTAAGTTTCCCAGTGCTAGGAACATTAAGATCTGTAACACTGAGAACCCGTGAAGGATTTCCATGCTCCCTGGATGAGGCAGAGAGAGAAGTTCTTAGCAGATCCAACACGATGGCTGCCCCAAGCGAGGTCTACACATGACTCCAGGAGAGCTGAGCCCTTGAGCTGCATAGCCATGTGTGCTTATTATGCCGTGGAGCCTACCAACCCTGATACCACTAGTACCAAAGGAATAGGTGGAGCTGAACAGCAGCAGGGCTGCAGACCCTTGCCCCAGCAGGCACTCACTGCAGTTTGGTGGCCAGGCTGCAATCAACCAAAAGTACTTCAGCTGGTGGCTGAGGTTTTTGTGACCATATGCAGCTCGAGGAAAAATGTGTCATTATTTCTGCTCTATTAAAAAAGACACAAAAAAACAAACAAACAAATCCTTGTTCATGGGAACTTTTGAAACACTGACATTTCCCTCAATCAGGAAACTCGGAACTGTGGTTGGCTTCAGTTCCTGCAGCTGTCCTGGTGCCTTGCATTTCCTACAAAGCTACACTTGGAGCCTTCTGCTTGATGTCTGACCTTGCTGCTGAGCAAAGTGATGGGGAGCCTGAGAAAGGGCCCAGCAGCTTTGCTCCTCACCGTCTGTGGGCCCTAGATCTGGGAGGGGTAGATGAAGTCTAAGGTCTAAATGGCAGCTCCTGGAAGGGGATTTCTGCCTTTCCTCAGATGTGCACAGACACATTTCTGGTGGAGAGTTCTCATGGATGTGAATTAAATGTAGAAAGGTGTCTTTAAAGAGATGACAGCCTTTGTGTTTCACTGGATGTGAGAGCTACTGTCACTGTGAAGAAAACACAGAGGTGATCATAAAATCTGCAAACGTTTTGCTTAGTACAACTCTGCAAGTTCATTTGGTGAGAATTATCTCACCTCATGTATATACTGGGAGTTATCATAAGTTTTGGGGGAAATATTTTAGATTAAAGTGGGATTTCTGAGTTTCCTGCCTTAGCAGGTAGAAAGTGACATCATTTGTCACACTAGACTGAAGAGGGGGGGGTGTCATTCTGTCAGAAATAGGAAAACCATTTCTTAGGTTTTGAAACTTATTCCAGGGCTACTTTAACTAAAAAGAACATTCCACTTAAAAAAAAAACACAAACAACAACAACAACAAACATTAAAAAAAAACCCTGACAACCAAACAAAAACCTTGATGCTTCCTTTTCTTTTCTTTTTTTTCAATTATAAGGGATGGAAATTTTCCTTTCATTAGAAATAACTTTTCAGCAATTTTTGCTCTTAGTTAGAAAATTCAAAGTATTAATTTTTGCCTTAAGTGTTTTTTTTTTAAATAACTCACTCATTAGAGTGCAAGTCTCCATTTTCATGTAGGCTGCTTCTTGGAGTTTTAGTGTGTTTTTGGCTTTTTATCACACCATTAGCACCATTGCAGGCTGGTATTTGACCTCCTTTGCTCAATTTTACTGCTGTATTTGTTAAACCACTCCACCTATTTCCATTGCAGAGCCAGAAGTGAAGTACTTGGTGGAAAGGTTGTCATGAAAACAGTGAATTTCACGATGGTGAACAGGATCATCACAAGATGTGTGCAGATCTTAAACTCCTCCTGAACTTTGGGACTTTCTTTAAGAAAAAACATTGCAATTGAAATGACAGACCCAAATTTATTCTTCTTCCCCCACCTTTTCTCCCAACCCTTGGACTGAACTTTTTGCACAGTGCAGTTCTTCTTGCCAATCTGAATTTTGCAGTTACAGGAGGATGAATCAGACCACTGAAACCTAATGCACCTCAGATCTGGAAGAGGGTGGAACTGAATCCCAGCTGGGGAATAATGCTCCTGGCGATGAATTGCCTTTCTTCAAAGGTCATCTCTGTACCCTGACTCTTCTTATAATTTTTAGTTTCTTAGGAATGTGCTATATTTTATTTGCAGTAATCACAGCCTGCTTGGGTTAACTTCAACAAACCAAGAGTGCATTCTAAAAGGAAATCTAAAGTAACTCTTATCTAAACAGTCAGCCCCTTTTCTAAAAGTTGTGTATTGCAAGACTGCTCTGAACCGGTGTCCTATTCAAACAGTTGCCTGCTGTCTGAGGTTTGTTTGTGGTGATGCAATGATAGTGACTAAATGGACTGAAAACACTACTGAAATATTCTATTTTGTGGGCTAAATCCAGTAAATGGTCTTACGAAACTCACCCCTGAAACAAAATGCAGACCCCTGCGCTGGTTTTCTGCTCTCTGCATGTAACACGTGGGAAAAGATAGGTGCTTTGGGATGTAATCCCAGAAGTCAACCTTGGCCAGCCTTGGCCGGCTCCCATCTCAACAGAGGAATCCTGAGGGTGAGAAGTTATTTTAGGCTGCCAGTGTCACATGCAGGCTGATATTAGGAGATGTCCCAGCAGCTCTGAACAGATAACAAGACCTCCTAGACCTCTCCTGAATAATGCAACATGTGATCCAAATTAACAGCTGGAGCTAAATAAAGTACGTCTGGAAGATATGGAGGCTTTCGAACCACCTCTGTCTGGTAGTCCTGTATTTAGGGCATATGCCCAGTATTGGGAAGTGGATCCAGTTCTTTTATCACCCTGAGTTCAACCTGTCTCTCACACACATGCACTTACATACAAACAAGTCTTATCTTGCAAGATCATATGTGACCCTAACCTCAGCTACACTGCTGAAAGTGAGGAAACTTTAGGTATATGCAGGGTTGGAGACCACAGTGCTACAAGAACTTAAAAGCAAAACACAAAGCACACATGGAACTAAGACCTCTGAGCTTAAACTCAGTGAGCATTAAAGTACTCAGTGAGCAGTGAGAACTAAAGCTTAGTGAGCATTTATAAAATTATATGCTTGATTTTTAGGTGCCCAAATCATACCACAGTGTCTTTTTAGATTTTCAGATCTGTGGCTTTAACCTGGCACCTCGTCCTCCCTCACTGATGTTTAGAGGTCACTGTAGTGAATCCTGCCCTACTAATCTCTTGCTTTCCCTTACAGCATCTCTGACTGTCATTGCTGCAAAGGCTGTGGCCAGCATGATAACACTTTCTGTGAAGGGGAAAATGCAGCTAACTTATCCTCTTTTCTATATCATGATTGTTTTGATGACAACTTCTTGTGCTTTCCAAGTCAAGTAAGTGAAATTTTACTTATCTCATAACCTTCATGCATATTTTATCCACATTATTCAGTACTGATATTGACTCCAAATACAAGTTGCACTTAAAGGCAACAAATTGTTGGCAGAGCTCTGACAGATGCATGAATTGCCTACAGTTGATTGTATTGTTTATTTAGGCTTTATTTCTCAGTTTATAATTGATTATTATAAATGCTACCTCCTCTCATGATTACTTTATAGGAGGTCTTTTGAAATTTACTTCTAGTTTTGTGCAGTCTTGAACTCATTAAATGGAATTTGTGTTCAAGTAAATATTTGGGGGTTACATGCAGAAACCTTCATTGCTGAATAATGAAATGGCCATGCTTTACCCTCATTATACATCTCTTTTCTCCCGCTTACGTCACTAGCCAAATAGAAGAAGAGTGTTTATCCCAACTTTTTCCCTGCCTCTGTTAATCTGCACTTTGCTACCCTGTATGTCTGTAACTTTTTAGGAAATAGTTAACTTTTGGTGTGCAGAGGACATCCAAGTTTTCCCTGCTGGCCTCTGGCCTGTTAAGTGATTGGTTTATGCTGCCTTTGCAGATTGCTGGGGGTGGCAGCATGGTAAAATATGGCTTGCACCTGAACAGAGAGTCCATTCCCTTTATGCTGGTTCCTCTGTTTCAGGTGCTGATAGCATCATTCAGTAATCTCATCTAGACTGCTCCAGTGTGAGCCTAAGTGTTTCCTTGCATGATTATTTTCCGTTAGCAGAGCCAACCCAGCTTTCTGTGGCAGAACATACCATTCCCATGTGGAATCAAAAAGTCCATGCGTTATTATGCAGTGACTCTCCATGGCTGACTCAGGAACTCCCCTGTAAAAGATTATAGAGTGATTTACATCCAACTTGTTTTCCCTGGGAGAACAGCTCAAGGCATTTAAAATAAGAAATAAAAGCTTGGTAAATAGGAAGCTGCTGAATTAACCTCTCCTTCTTGGCAGTTTTTCTCTTCTTTCTTTTGCTGAGTCAAAATTAAAACAGAAGTGAAATGTGCCTGTTTCATTCTTTGGGCTCAGTGTCTCTTCATCTGCTCTCTCTCAGACACATTTTCTAACAGAGACAGTGCTGTCAGTCTAAAGTTTTCATTCTGTTTGCTTCCTCTTTTATTTTATTTGACTGCTGTGTGTTAGCTCAGAACAGCCTGTGCTGGAACATCCTCCTGGATTCAGTGCTGGGCCTTGATATCGCTATTTCAGTCCCTGTGACCAAGTTTGTTACAAATGAGAGAAAATAATGAGCTGTTTTCAATGACTTCAAAATCCTGACTATCCTGTGGATATGTAGGATTTCTTTATTTTTAAAGCACCATGGAGACTGTTCAGCAGTTGCTAAAATAACCATGCAATTACTTTAATGGCTAAAACAGATCCAAGCTTGGATTTTTACTGTGCACATATATTGCAGCGGTGAAGCATTTAAGTGTGGTTCTTTTTTATGGGTTTTGAATACACTCTGCAGCCTCCTGATTTTTCTCTTTCAAACTGAAATGCACCATTCACATAGCAGAGTGTCTGCCAGTGCATCTGAGAGTTCACACTCATGATTCATCACGTATGGGTAAATGTTGATTGCTGTGGTGTCCATACAAGTGGGTTGATTGCTTTGCCTTTTTTCATTCACTGATGCAAATTGTGCAGGCTGCTCCATGGCCATTGTCTCAGTCTTACAGATTTGTGTGCAGTGTCTGTTGTTGTGGTTCTGCACACTCTTGCTCATGACGGTCGTGAGGGTTTGTGCTGCCTTTCTGAGGAGCACAGCAGAGTTTCCAACCCGAGGAGCACAGGCTTGGAGCCACCCTCCTGGGCTTTCCCAGCAGGACAGAGTGTATCTAGGGTGTGATTGCATGGATAAACATAAAAATATGTGCTTTAGCCAAGCTGGATTGAGAAGTAGCAACAATAGGGACTTCAGCACAGTGAAGCAGTTCCTACGAGAACTTGCATGTTCATGTCCATCCTGGGCATATACCCTTACACAACCTGTTTAAACTAGAGCAGCTTGTTCCTGGCTGCTTGCAGGCAATAGCTGTTTCCAAGAACCGATGCAGACCATAAGCAGTAATACCCTAGCATTCCTCCCTTATCTGTGGCAGATAACATTTTTCCAACTGTGCATCAAAGGACTCTCCAGTGACAGCCTATGGCCAGAAGAATCCACGCCAACCTTCTTGCTTTTGCCTGTTTGTTTGTACTTTGTATAGTCAAAGCCAGAAGGTAAATTCAACACACATACAGGATTACTTGCTGTTGTGGTTAAGAAATAGTCACACTTACTGTTAAACTGATATAACGTGGTTTAACCTGACTTAAAGTGCAATGAACCTCCTGCAGGCATAAAGTGCAATATTGCTTTTCTTCCAGGTTCTTGAACCAAGCAATGCATCTATATGAAGTGACAGCAATTGTGCCTGTTAATTTTGTGTTCTTCACCACCAGTGCCATCATCTCAGGTTTGTTTCTGGTCTTCTGCATCTGCAGAATGATTTTGTAAACATCAGGTTTTAGAGAATACTGCCTGTGAACAGGAACAGAGACCAGTCATGTTAGTCTTCACAAAAAGTTTTTCCTAAGTGACAGGTGTTTAAGCTCTGAAAAAATTAATAAGTTTACAACTTTTGAAGCAAAATAAAAATAATAAAACTGCAGCATTTGCAGAATTCATATGTAGAGTTTACTGTGCTTTGCTGGATTACTACAGCTACCTGCATTTATCCTAGCTTCATCCTGACATCCAGAAAATGCATTTACCATATGCACACCAGCTTCTTCATATCTGAACTGGTAGAGTAATTTTAACAGCCTGGCAAAATACTCAAATGACAACCAGCTGTGTTTCATAGCAGTTAGTGTATATTCTGTTTCAGAAGGCAGAATTCTAGGTTAAGTGAAGGACATAAAATGACTCCAAAGACTTTTTAAGCATTTAACATTTCATTCTGGGTGAGAACATTGAACTCAGCGTTGTCAAAGAGGGACTGCAAATCTTGGAAATGGTGCACAGTGCAAGAAAGTGAGCAGGGAGGACGACTAGAATGCTGCATCAGCAATGAGCCAGAATGATCATGTTGTTAGAACATTTATGACTCATTTTAACACACACTGGGGGCTTTCCTGTCATTGCTGTGCAGGAGTTTCTCATGTGGAGCTGCCATTAATGAGAAAGGGAGTTATCTTCATGCACAGATTGCCTCAACACCTGTGTTAGAGGAGAGCTACACTTTGTGATTGAGAGGAGACTTGTGCCAAAAAGGGGTTGCATTCTTGTGACCATATGGGGAATTTGGCCTTGTGCCTTCTAAAAGATCAAGTACCTATTCAGGAATGGCTTAATAGCTTTGAGACTGACTACATATGCATTTGCATCAGGTTAGTTAAACCATTGTGGGGCTTGGAAGACCAACCTCTGCTGAATCTTGCTGGGGTGCTTGTAGAAGGTACCTGTCTCATGATTACCCAATGCCCAGTTACAGCCTTTGAAGATACAGCCACACTTCAGCTGTGCTGCTTCACACCCTGGCCTTTCTAAGCAAAACTATGTTCATCATTGATTTACAGCCAATACCCATGTGAATTGGGGCAGCTAAGACCCAGATATTCATCTGGTTCTGTCACCTCCACTGCAAGAAGTGCTAATTCCTGGAAAATGGGTGACCAGAAAGAGCTAGTGATTCCTTCAGCCAGAAAGATTTGGCAAACTTGCCTGCTGGAGCCTTTAACTTGGTTGTAAACATCAGGGACACAGCTAGTTATTGAAAACCTGTTCCCAGTTGGAGCTGAGATGTCCACATGGTCTGTTGTAGTGGCTTAACTAAATCCATGAAGAACCTGTTAGCTATATTGGTATGACTCTGCTTGTGAATAAAACCTTGAATTTGACCTTTATAAAAACTGTTGCTGACATTGCAAAAAATACCTGCATCTGTGCAATTACTAATACAGCACATGCTGCAGTCTGATAGACTAAATCTTCTTCAGTGCCATGCAGTATCTTGAGAAAGCCTAGAGAATGGAATATAGGCACATAAAGTGAACCCATCACAACATGAATTAAAACCTTATTGGGGATTTTTTTTGCTCCGTTTGAGCACGCCACTACTCCTGACCCTCCCAGCTGTAATTCATATCACCTGGAAACTAGTCAAGATCTGCAATTCTTGTTTCTGTCACATTCCAGGGGTCATATTTTATCGTGAATTCCAAACTGCAGCTTTGCTGAGCGTGTTCATGTTTCTGTTCGGGTAAGTGTTATCGGCCTGAAATCTGCACTGATGTTTGTACTGCAACAGCATTGCCTTGTGGGATCCCTTCTTTTCTCAGTAAGAAGAAACCTCTCTTGTTATTAAAGTATTATGGAATAGCCATTATAGTAGGATAAAAAAACATTAAAGGAAAGATTGATGTCTGTGCTTTGGGAGTTTGGAGGCCTGGTTTTGAATCCAAATATGTAAAAATGTGAGACACTTATGAACTACTAATCTCATGATGGAATGAAAAAGCACCAGCATGTGTTCCTCCATCAGGAAGGAGAAATCACTGCTTTCTACCAAAGATCATGTTATAGGAGGTGCTTTCAGAACCATGAGAAATCTTCTCCCATGTTACTTCCACTTGTGTGCTTGTTTGGTCTTTGGTGCCACTAGGCGTGGGCAATTACACAAGTTGCTTGCCTGCAAGGCAGTACTATCTTATCCCTCCAACATCTTTCTCTAGCAAGAAAGACAAAGTGTGCCAACAGAAGATCAGAGCATGCTAAGAAAGCTGTTAACAATAAATGTTCAAAGACAGGCCTAAGTGTTCTGAGAGAAGAAACCTTCTACTGGCTACCAGCACTGTAGCAGCTCTGGGGACAGGTGACAGTTACTTGATAATGGACATGAGATGGTTAAAAGTGTCTCCCAGAACTGCTGGAAGTGCCTTGCCACAGTGCTGTCAAATAAATGAGGCTGATAGCTACAGACGTCTTTGTCCTCTACAGTTGAACTGAAGTAGGTGCATGTAACTGCTCTCGTCTGGCTGCAGGAATAGTGACAAGAAATGGAGATGAGCAAACTCAGCCCATGTATCTGGTAGGCAGGAATTAGTGGTTGTGTGTCTAGTACAGAGGGGATAGAAAATTTATCCAGGCATAGCAGTTTTTCATTGCTCCTGGCTTACAGCTTGCCCCTGAGACACAGAGTCAGAGAAAAACAGAGATGTTGATTGTCAACAGCTAGACTGTTAATGAAATTGCAAATGCTATCTTAGATGCTCTGTGTAAATTTGCTCAGGGATTCAAATGCGTTCTCACACTCTCAGGCATTTTGTTAGGTGTATATTGCTGAAAGTGTGATTTTGGAAAAGATAATAAGTTTAAGGAGACAAAAACTAGACTGAAAGGGAACCTTAGATGAATTTATAGAGCTGCCAGGAAGAAAAGTTTGATTTATAAACTGAGAAGCTTGGGTTTGGAAGTCCTTGAAAAAGAAACATGGAAAGAAATTCTCATCTCAGATGCAGTGAACTGTGTATAATGATACTATGCCACTATTATTTTGCAGGTGTCTCCTATCTTTCCTTGGTGTATTTGTAATTGCAAGAAATAAAAAAGAGGAGCATTTACAAACTCCTTTTATTGACTGTGGACATATTCCTGGTAAGTAGGGCTTTTTTTCTGTCTCTCTTTAAAAATGAGATACCTGATAATGTGATGACTTAGGAGAATTGAGCCACAAATGTGCTCTGGTCATATTTAATAAATATACTATTCCCTTAATTTCTGTTCCTGTTCCTAACATATTTTTCAAAGAAATTTTCAGAGTTTTTTCCAAGCTATTGTTATAACCAGTCAAATGAAAACAATGATTACAGGAGCAAAGAATGTTTAAATGATGGATTGGTGGGGGATTTGTTTTATTAAAATTATTCACAGAGTTGTTTTTCTCTTCTCTCACCCCATTTCCTTAGGACAAAAATTGACAGGCAAAATACAACCAGATTCTCAAAGTTCATGCTATGGCACTTTGAACAGTGAAGACAACTTTCTGAAAAGCCAAAGCTGAAAGAAGAAAGAAGAATGAACCAAATCCCAGTTGAGATGAGGAACACCACTGGAACAAGGATCAGCAACACCTTTCTGTTGGTCATATTCAAGTATAAGTTGGACTCCTGTATGTTGATGAGTCACAGTATTATTTATTCCTACTTAACTTATCCCATAGTTGTCCCAAATGTCTTCTGAATATAAAGGAAGCCTTGAGAAAAACTAAATGGCTTTTAACAAAATGAAATATTCTGCTTGTATCGAAGCCTCTTGGGGATATTTTTGGATTCTTAATTGCCTTGAAATGCAAATAGGCACAGAACAAGATTATAAAAAAATCCCCTTTGGAACCCCCTCAAATCTGTGTAGATGCTTAAAGGCAAGGATGGGAAATGAGAATAATTTTTATCAGTGACTTAAAAGTATTCTGCTATATGTATAATCCTTTAAAAATCTGATCTTCCTGTTCAGTAGTCAGAACTGTAGGCATACATGCAGTATACACAAATATGTAAACACAAAATATTTTATGTTATGTGTAGAGAAAATCATCCTGATTATCCTTTGCCATCAGATTAATTTTCTTACCTTCAAAGGAAAAAAACACTTGTGTGAAGAGGGGAAAGGAAGAGAGCATAAACATAAGCACATGCACAAAGGCACACTGTTTGAGTTGGCCAGCCAAGGCAGAGCTAGGGATTCATGCTTGACATTTTACATCCTCCTAGGAGAGTCCTGTCCACTGGGCTGGGCTATACTATCTGTTAGCATAGTCTAGACTGAGGTTTAGCCTCTGTTTTCAGGAAAACAAGGTTTTAGTGAGGAAAGTGCTAAGTTCTCCAGAGAGAATGATGAAGTCAAGCTCACTCTCTTGATGTATCCTGGAACAATACTCCTAGAAAAGGAAAGTAGGGCAATTCCTGCCTCCTTCCCAAACAACTGGTAGTCCTGCATGTGAAAAACCAGGACACAAAGAGCCATGGTAACAGTACAATTTCTCCTTCATTAAATGGTAGTGTCTCCACACTGATTTGAAAAGCCAGTATTGGTGGGAATCAAGGCAATACAGGCTCTACGTTCAGGTCTGGGAGGTTTCAGTGTTCCTCAGTCCCAGGCTCCCAGCAAGAAAGCTGCTTCTGAGTATTCATCATGGGTCTGCTTACCCTCACCTGGTAGCACCAATCTAGTGGGTAGCACTCCAGTGGGAGTTAGAAACCTCCTCTGCAGAAACAAGTTAAAGTGCTCTTGAAAAACATTTGTGACTAGGACAAGATACTTGTTTTAGGTTTGAATTGGGCTGCAGTAATGGATAGGGACCATAGGATGTGTGGGTTTTGTTTCCGTTGGATATGAGGAAATGAGGTCTCTTTTTTTATTTTTCCCCAAATAATTGTTTATTCCATTTTAGAATAGGTACAGCTGAAGATCCATAAGAGAGTTTCATTTAAAACCCTACAAAATGCACAGAAACCTGCAGTTTTTCCTAAGCAGCAGTGTCCCAGGGTGCAGGCGAGCTTTGTGAGGCTGTTTTCCAGCATGGATCTTCTCCATCTGGCACAGGACAACACTCTGTACCAGCTGCCTGGCCACGGCCTTCCTTTCCCCTCTTACAGCTTGAGTTCAAGTTTCTAAAGCTTGAAATTTAAAAAAGCACTTACTTTTCATATTCTTTCTCCAAGGAGTAAGACTATGCCTCTATCTTTCTTTTACAAGTCCAATTTAAGCTGCTTTCAAAGTCTCAAGTGAGAATGTGTGCTAAAGATGGAAATAGGAGACCTACAGGTTTTCATTCAGTGACCTGGGAAACACATGGGTGACAGAATTTGATTTGGTTTCTTTTTTAAATGATTGGCCTCAGGCATCTTCCCAAAATCTGTTTCCATTACTCAGGAGGGCTGGAGGAGGTAATAAGGGTTACCAGGTATAGGATTTTCTCTTTAAAGCAAGAAATCAAATTTAAATACCTGTGGCAAAAGTTATTATTTATTTTAAACTACTGTATTTCTTCCTGAACAACCATTTTTTCTACCTATGGGTTTATACAAAAATTATAAGGGTTAAAATATTTTCTTTAATCTCAGATGTAATTGAAATTAATTTATGGAGTAAAACACTCTTAGGAATTATGTGCCATTCAAAGTTGTGATTTGACATAGTTTTTGAGATGTGGACAGATTCCAACTAATTATTGAATTACATGATCCGAAAACCTCCGTGATGATAATTCATTACTAGCCTGCCAAGAAATGGACAGGATTTGTTTCAAGAATGAGTTTCTAATCAATGTGATTTTCAGATTCTTCTTGCGATATTTAGATTGCAAACACCACAGAGAAACGCCTGCTAGAAGAAAAGCCTTTTCACCAGGATACAAAAAGGTCTCTGGAGCCCTTCTCTTTAATAATGAGTTATTTATCCAAGCCAGATATAAGCTGCAAAACTTGCACCTGCAGTCTGAACTTTCTTGAACAGATTGTCCATGTGATCTGAGGAAACCAAACCTCAGGAAGGCGTGGTGGGCAGGCAGCAGCTCACACAGTCCCCCAGGCTCCAGCTTGGGTTTTCTGACAGGCCAGAACCAGCAGGACTCATTTAGCGTTTGTTCCACTGCTGGTCATGCTGTGGTGAGAGATGAAGTATTAATTGGCCATGGGCCTGGAAATGGGAGCTTTAGAGTAGAGTGAGGCTTTTTAGTTCTTGCTGTAAAATCTCAGGATGCATTTACAAAATGTTTTCAGCTGGCAAAAAATTGATTGATTTTGGACTGGATTTGTATTTCTGCCTGTGGTAGGAGCCTCGTGTTCACCTGGCAAGCTTATTGCCTGGTCCTCACTACAGCCCAGCTTTTGGTGGCCTCATTTTTTGCATGTAAGGGCACTGGTCAGCTAAAACCAAAGTATAGAGGTAGGACACTATAGGGGTTTGAGCTTTGAAGCTGTGGCAAGCTGCTTGAACAGTTCAGTGCTGCTAAAAATCTCATCCTCTTTCCCCCAGTTGTGAGGTCCTGCATGGTCTGTGGCTCTTCTTGAATCAGTTCAGCTCACTCACCCTGCAGAAACAATCTACTTTCTCCTCCTTGCTCAGTTGGCTCTCTGAGTTGAGCCAAACAAACTGACTGAAGCGTTTCGTGGGAAGGAGGAGAAAAGAAAGAGCAGGATTGAGACCTCTGTTCTTTAGGATGAACTATTACACAATTTCTCTCCTTGTGAGGAAATTCACTCTACAACAAGTGTGCTGCTAAGCTCAGTCTTCATGTGTCACTGTGCCTCAAATGCAGCAGTTATGAGCTTCTCGAAGCACTTTTAAATTTCTGGCTCCTGAAGAAAACTCTGAGCCAGACTCAATGGGCTGTGCATAGTGGGTGTTGGTGGCTCCATGTGGGGATAACATAGGTAGCTGGTGGCACCAGGAGTGTCCTGTGGTCAGCTAGAAGCCCAGACACACACGTGACTACAACTTGTTCTAAGGACTGGGGTTTTTTTCCCAATGACTGTTTGCTGTAAGATGCTGGAAGGATGGACTGAAAAGTCTTCTGAACTCAAAATGGCCTCACTTTTCAATCTCTCCTTCCAACCCACTTTATGCAGGATTGTTGATTGCTTGCAGTAAAAAATGTTGCCTCTAATAACACTGGGGTGCAGATGATTAGATTGAATCATCTTTTAGTTTGCCCTTTTTGTTACTGTCCTCTGAGGGTTGGCCTTTTTCTTGTTTAAATTTGTTTATTCCTTCTGGAGAAATCAAGTGGACTGAGTTAGCAACAAGCCCAAAGGAGATAGAGGCTAGGTACCTTAATTATTATTGCAAGGCCAAGTTGGATGTTTGACAACCTGAGGCCAATTCAGGAGAATACAGTACAGAAATGTTTAGAACTCTGGATTCTCAGGAGTTTGAGAAATACTCTGTTTGCAATCTTCCTGGGTTCTGGGATAGAGTTGGAGACACCAGTGAATAAAGAGTGGTACCATATACTTTTGTATGTGGTTTTAGTTTGGCTTTTTTTTTTTTTTTTTTACTGGGTTGGGAGAGAAGGTTGACTATCCTTTGCGTAGAGAAGCAGAGAGGAAATAAAACATTCCTTTGGCAGATAGGAGGATGGGAGATGTTTCAGCCTTTTGAAGCTGAGAGATGTGTAGAGTCACCTTCCAAGCACACCAGCTGAAGCAACCATTCAGTTATAACATACAAGGAGGCAGCACTAACAAATATATCACTACACATGAAGCAGTCATGATCATTTAGAAAGGATCCTTGTTCCCTTGTCATGTATTAAATCTGTTCAGAGTACATGTAGCTGATCTGGTTCCTTAGGCTGCACATAAACATATTTTAGAAACATGCTAAGCAGGACACCTTAACCATCATATTAATGTCTCTTTGGCATGTATCGTCTCCCCTGCAGAACTCTTTCCAGCTCTTTCCTGTGAGGAGATTAGACTGTGTGGTGGGTACACAACACAGGCTTACTCTGATAAGGTAACAGTACTGTCAGGACATTCCCATGACCTGGGAAGTGTTTATAGAACACTGCCCTAAAGGAAGTTGCGCAAACCTCCAGTCTTGGATTATGTTCCCTTTACTTTATGATTCCCAACAGTGATTCCTTGCTTACTGCAGGGCCAGTTTTGGGTATCCATGCAAGGGGAATTATTGGCACCTCACATACTTCCAGGCACGACAGATCAGACTCTAAATAGTTAGGAGGCTGCTAAATAGGTTTCTTATCTAATTTAAATCCCAGGTTTGCAGTTAGGCCCCTAAAGTTTGCCTAAGATTTCAAAGGAGAAAGTGCACTTAACAGCATAAATCTGCATGAGCATTTTGATTGCTAATGGACTCAGGCATTGGTGCCAGGGGTATTTGTGTTCACAAGGCAACAAAGAGGATGACAGTGTTCAGCAGCAGAATCAGGTAGTATCATGGTGGCAGGAGAGTTTTGCATGAATACAGAGGAATAACTCCAGGGGACCACTAATACACAGTTGTCTTTGGGACTTCTGGTTGACAGTGTCAACAAATGTCTTGTTGACAGTTTTCAATCAAAGCAGAGCTACTGTAAAGGAATGATTAAACAGGTGGTTCTAACACTGACTGTTTTACTTGAAGTCCATTTATCACTGTAGTCCATGGCAGTAATATCTTAAACATGAAAAGTGGCCTGTGGCCATTGATGAAGGAGCCAATTTCTGTACTTTGCTGGGTCACATTGGGAAATATAGAAATGATTGATTTAAGCTGCCAGTACAAACACATGCTTGCCAGCTCTCCAGTTGGAGATTTCCACTCTTGGAATAGGCATTGCCTTGCCTAGATGAGATCTTTGGAGGCCTGTGCCAGAATCATTAAACTGGTTGAAAGAACAGCACTGTCATTTGTCTTCTGTGTGATAGCCGGTAGGCATAAATCCAGAGCAGCATGAACACTAGATCAGGGCTTCTCTCTCCATTTGAAAAAAAAATTTAAATGTTTTTCTTGAGTATCAACAGCATGGGTACCAGGCTTATAGCTTTATGCTGCCTAATGCTGTCTAATGCCCTTAGCCAAGAATAAGAGAGAAAGATTGCATAGCACACAGGCTGTTAACTAGGCAGTTCGTACCTGTCACTGAAGGTTACTTCTGGTAACACATTGTACAGCAACAGAGTAAAACAACAAGGTACTGGAGCTTTTATTCAGTTTTCCAAGAACAGCTGTTCCATGTTTTATAAGGGAGAGGAGCTGAGGAGTATGGTTTACTAATACTAAGTGTCACAGTTACTCATGTTTATTTTATCCAGACAATATTTAACAGTTAAATAACAGGCACGTTCTCACAATACTGACTGGATGCTGGGTGCATGGATGCGCTGCAGGATTTGATACAGAGGTATGAATAACAGCAAACTGTTGATATGAGAGAGCAGCTCAGTGTCACCTGGACTGGCCTGCTGCACAGCTCCAGTCAGACAACCTCCTCCAAGCACCTCTGTGTGAGCCCTTTGGCCCATCTACAGAAGAAAGTACCCCATTCTGTCCTACTAATAAAAGATCCACCAATGCTATTAGTAATTTGTGCTAGTAGTGAGTCATTGTTTGCTTTTGAATTGTGCCTTAGGTCTATTTTAACTTGTCTGGATTTAGTGTGCAGCTATTTATCTTTTGTCAGTGATTTAAAGCAGTCAGTAAGTCCCTCTAGTAAAATACAGTAAGGTAACTTGGGCTTTTCACTAAGCCAAACAGACAGACCTTTTAAGTCTTTCGCCATCAGATATTTCTGTCAGACTTAAATTGTTTTCTGTGGTTGTTTTCTGCTTTCTTTCCATTTTTCCAGCGTCTGGAATTGGCCAAATACAGAGTAAAAATCATACCCTAGCAGCACTGAAGAAGTAGTGTAGAACTGGACCAGACCCCGTGTGCTGTGATCAGGTGCCCAGTTTTCCTTCTTCTCACAGCTGCAGCCCTGCCACCTCTCCTGGGAGATTCTTACACTTTCTGTTTTGACAGTGTAATTTAACAGCAGCTGGTTTGCATGCTTAGAGATGCAGCAGCCTCTATAATTTTTCAGTGATTTTACTTCTGACTCATTGCTGAGTTTGGTGACAGTCCAAAGAGCAGGTGTCCCTGCTCAGAGGTCCCTAGGAGGCCCAGCACAGCAGAAGACCCTGAAACTCTGCAGCCCAAGAGCTGACACAGATGCAGTGGCAGGAAGCAATCTCACAGATCTGTCCTTTCTCCAGCACCTGAGAAATTTGAGAGCTTGGCCTGGATTAGAAGGGGGTTGACTCAGTGACAATTTAAGATGCACTAAGCATATAGGCTCTGGGAGGAGCCCCTGCATGGGGAGACCCTGCCCAGGTCAGCTGATCTCTCCTTAAGGATGGTGATGGTGCACCATGGAGAAAAGATGCTGATATTTGTCATCTACAACAGAAAGATATCTGCTTCTCTGCCCCTTGCCGCTCACAGCCTCACAGTGAGGATATCTTTTGAAAGCAAAAGCAGCAGTTTGGATATCTCCCCTCTGAGAGGGTATAAGCACCTGCTAATGCTGCATGGGGCATCCAAACCCCAAAGAGCAGCGGGATGTTCATGCCAGCCCTGGACTTTTTGGCTTGTTCAGGTGATCAGCCATTTGTTTAGGCTGTGGATATCACCAGTATGAGGTGCCCAATGCTCTTCAAAGAGTCCTGCTTTTGGATGGACTCTGTACTTCTGGTCCTGCTGCTTTATCCTGCACAAAGGACGAGTCTTCTTCCAGGCCTTTTGGGGATCTGGGTTACGAAATGCATTTGTGTGGGAGAGAACACTGTAGTGCATTTACAGCCCAATGTTCTATGTTACACCACAGAGCAGGCACAGCTATTCTGGTGAATCCTTACACTGTGAATATTTTCAATTCAGTGTTTTGAGGTGTTTGAGGTGGTTTTTTTCTTAGTAATTTCAAATGAACAGATCAGTAATGTCACCTCAAGTAATCGGAGGTAATTCGTGATGGAATTAAAAAACAAAACAAAACAACCAGCCAGCTTTTAATAGGGAAGCCTTTGCAAATAAAAGGCCATGCTGGAGCACTTTCAATGTGATTACAGTGACTCACATTTTTAATGGCTTTTTTTTTATCCAAAAAATGGCTTTTTTCCAAACAAAGTCCTACAAGGCCTCATATAACAAACAAGGGTTACTGCTCTTTTCCACACATAACATGAAAAATATCCTTGAGCGGAGCAAACTGCAGCCCATCTGCTGTAGCTTGGCCCAGTGCACAGCACAGCTCCCTGACCATTACGCATGGCTCTTGGTAAAGCAAACCACCTGCTTCCTGCACGAGGTCCCTCCTCAAGCCTCTGCAGTGCTTCTCTGAGGAGGAAACTCATCCAAACCGCTGAAGGGGGATGACAACCTTGGCTTTCCCTTTTGCTGCATTTGTTCTTATGCCATTTGTTGTTCACTCAAGTGCTCTGTGGACATTCGTCTTCTTTTCCATCCAGACTAGAAAAAGGCAGGCTGTGCCAGAGATAAACAGACTCTTATTTTCCTGGGGTTTGTGCTCCCTTGCTCTCCAGCTGCAGTCAGAGAAGTCTTCACTTAGGAACCCAAAAGGGCACCCTTGAAAGGGAAGGAAAAGGAGAGAGAAGAGTCTTGGGGCAACTCTGCCAAGGAGGGATCTGAATGTCAGCCCCTTCCTCCCTTATTCATGGTCTGATGTTGCAGATGCTTAACGGAGCTGAGTACTCACGTGAATTCCAGAGGTACTTCCCAAACACTTCTAGCACAGACAAACAGCATTTTTGCAAAGGCTCTGCTGAGTAAAAGATAGCTTTTCCACTAGCTGCCATCATGCTCCACAGCTCTGCCAGCTGAACAGACCAAACCCTGTGCCATTACACAGCACACACTGAGCATCCTTGTGTTGCCTTCAGTGGCAATTAAGGGAGACCTCTGCTAATCTCACCGTGACTGCTCAAAGCAGATCAGGGACCATTCATGTAACTCCATCCACCAGCTACTCTGGGAGAGTGCCCTGCAGCCCTGGGCTGAGGAGGTGGACATGGCTTCAGAGGACACAGTGCTTTACAAAACGAATGGCTTTCTAAGGCCTAAGCAAGTTCAGGGTACACACTGCTCCAGGGTACCTCCTAGTAGTCAAAACACTAATGTGAACTTTAAAAGTCCAAGTTGAAATCCTTTCCCAGACTGAACTGGAGACCACTAGCTAAGTCTTCAGGAAGTGGAAAAACTGGACTATCAAGGGATGAGGGTTTCTGTTTGGCTGTGAACTTGCTGCTGCAGTTTGGAGGGTGTTGTGGTGGCACTTCATATGGCTATCAGGACAAGATGCTTCTTTCCTTCTACATTAAAAAGAAAATAAATGTAATGCTATTGTTTTGCTAAGAAATAGGAAGTTTTCACTACCTTTTTCTCTGAAGAATTACAAAGCTTCCAGCAAGCTCTGGTACAAGCAAGCTCTGGCAGAAAGCTCCAACAAGCTTTACAGTAAAAAGAATAGAAGCAAGAAACATAACTAGTCTTAAGACTTAGCCTGCGAAACATATGATCTGTTTGTCTGCAATAGCACAGGAACCTCCGGTGTGGAGGTCTCTCACTGTCTAGTGCTCCACAACTTGATGTAGCTGTTAGATTTCAGTCTTGGCTTCTTGCAGTTCTGTGCATAGCAGAAAGCACCTCCTTCCTGCATAGTAAAGCCTTTAGGAAGGGAAAAGACTTTCATTCGAGCTGAGGCTATGCAGTAACTGAAATATTCCAGAAGCAATATTTATACTGGAAGTGCCAACCCAGCCTACTGAAATACTGGTAGTAAGGGCTTCAGCTGCATCTGAGGCAAAAGGAGTGGAGTGAAATAATATAAACCCACTGGTTTTTATTACTAGTGCTGTTGCATCCAGTTTGCATTATTCATGAGTATTAAGCACCTGATGGAAGATGGAAGCCTGATGCAGCAATCTGTCATTTTCAGAGTACAGATAATGCATGCAGCAGACTTTCTGTGCTTCCCAAACTAGTATAACAGTGGTCACACTTCTCCAAAGTATTTTTTCTTCATGCTTTTAATCCAAAGATCCCAGAAGTTTATGGAGGATTAAGTTGCAGGCTGCTTGAGCAGTCTTAATGCACTGGTCTTCATGAACAACTGACTAAAAAATAGGCTGCCCTCTGAAAGTTATGACAACTTGAGCAGTTTTGGGATGGAGAGGTTAGTGGGGATAGTTGCCTTGGTTTAAAGGGGTTTCACAAACCATTCTCTGAAGTCTTTCAGACCATGAGTGGTCCCCAAAGCACAGGTTGAGAAATAGTCTCCCACGGACATCATAATGTCTGAGAGCAGAACTGCATTGGTCCCTAAGGCTGCCGAGTTCATGAGGGGTTGCTCGGAGAGCAGGGGGTGGTTAGACCTCTGCATTGTTATTCACAGCTCTAACTTACAGCAAAATAGGAAATAGCACTCTAATTGCTGTCATAGCAAAGGAAATGTTTAAACCCAATGCAAAATTAAAAAAAAGGAAAATTGAATTTTTGTTATAGTCTGTTTAAGATAACTAAATTCTTCTAAGTGGCACATTTATCATCATGAATGTCAAAAATTTCCAAAGGTAACCTTCATTAAGTGTCTTAAAAAGTCAGTCATCAATACCCATGTGGTTCAGAGTCTGCACAGCAAAACCAATAATAAAACAGGTAGGTGTAATAATCACTGCTGTTCTCTCTCCCCCATCACTTTCTTTCTGTATATGAGTACATGCATGTGTATGTATGTAAAACAGATATAAATCCATCAAAGAGCAGACTTGTTTGTCTCTGGACTTATCATGCATTGATGACTCAAAAAACATATAATTCTGAAAAATAAAAAAGTCTACCTTCTCCCATATCATCTCTCTGCAGGAAGAACTTCCTTTTTCCTGCTCAAATCATCACTTAAAACAACTACAACCTAAATATTTTCATTTGGAGCAAGCATTTTTGAGCAAGTTTCAGGTTTGGGTGGTTAGCTGTAGAGATCATTTGGCTTCTGTAAAGTTATTTGCAAAGGAAAAAAAAAAGGTTGTTACAAGTTATTTCATTTTTTTCCAAATATTACTTTATTGATAATGTTAGGGGTCAATAAACCCCTAACAGCTTGTTTATAGGCCATCTTCACAAGATAAACAGACCAACTAGACAAGAGAAACAGTGAACAAATTGGCATGGCTAAGGCAAGCTTTCCCAAGATAATTAAAAACACAGTGCTCATGCCTGCACTGTGAGAAAGAAGACAGCTTGCAGAATGTTTATCTTCAAACTAAGCTACGTCTCCCAAGCATGAGTTTGAAAAGCAGCTGAAAAACAGTTGGCCCTGATAAGGAGCTGATGTTTAGCCAGGGGTACGTGGGCCAGGCTGTGAGCATCATGCAGGTGGGGCTAGGGCCAGCAGATCAGCCAGGATGGTCCGGGGTCAAGGTGGGCAGGGACCTCCTTCCTCTCATTTCTGTTCAGCTTCACATCTCCCTGGTCTCAGAGACACATCCTTTGCCAGCTATCTCACCGTCCTTCTTCATATGAAGCATCCCATTAATCCATCCCACCTTTAGCCTCTCAGTTTGCTTCTCCCTTTTGGTTCCTCTTATTTGTGTCCCTTTGGCACCTGTGGATAACCATGCAGCACCACCGCACAACTCCTCTGCCTCTCCTGCATCCTCTGTGGACCACCCCACTGTGTGAGTATCTGTAATACCCCTTTTTTGGCAACAAGTCCTTCTCCTGTTGCTTCTCATCATGCTGGCTTCATAAAAGTTATTAAGGCAATGGCTTATATGAAAACCTAGGGTGAGAAGAGACTGACATATTTAAAAGGCTTTGGTTGTAACTTCACTTTCAGTCCCTAATTTTAGAAAATTTCTTCCTCCTGGTTCCAGGTTCCCTGACATCACTGCTGCTAGCAACTCAGTGGTTTTCTTTATTTTGAAACATTTCCTTCACAAGAAGAAAGAAAGCAAAGTCCAGCCATTACCACATGAGAGGGAAGACAAAACTCCCTCTCCTCATTAGAAAAATATACTCAGATCTTTTCTCTGCCATTCCCCACCCTCCAAGTAAGACTTCAAAACAAAAGGCAGACTCAGGCAGTGACATTTGCTGTAGAAATACATTGGTGGAGTGCAGCACAGGGCTAGGTTCCAAAAGACATTTTTGCTGTTGATTTGATAGTTAAAAAGATTTGGAAAACACCTAACGAGCATGTGGGGTAGGGTGTTTCTGTCTCATTAAACCTGCACCTGGTGTATTTCTGTGCAGCAAATAGCCATGTGCAAGACTGCTGTCTTCAGAAATAAATGGTCTGAGGGAACCAAGAGTCTGCAGAGAAGGACAAATCCCATGCCTGTGGTGAGCTTTTGCAAATCACAAAATTGTACAGTAGTGCTCTCCTCAATAAGCCTCAGCCCAGCACTTTTGGCTGGCTGTTGGCTGCAGATGGGAGCTTTGCCAAAGTTTGTGGGCCAGCTCCTGCTTACTGTGTGAGTTCTGCTTGTACCGCCTGCAGATGGTGTTGGGCAGTGTGCTCTGAAAATGCAAACAGGTTGGACATCTAACTAGAGAATATGGTCACAGTGGAATTGTAGTTTTGAAGACCCATTTTTCTGAGAACTTGGGAATAACAGAAGTCTATAAACAACACACAGACACAGTGAATGCTGGCCATCTCTTCAGAGAATCCTGCACAGAAGAGTGGGGTCTTTGGACATGGACCATCTCTTACTTGCATCTCTTACTTTCTTTCAGCTAATAGTCATCTATTCTCAGTAAGTACCTGATCTGTCCTCACTACATTTCATGCTACTAAAAGCCTTCACTGAGGCAGGAGATGGCACAGAGGCGCAGAAGCCCTCATCTCTTGCAGGTCCTCTGAGACATCACATCAACTATATCAGGAATGGCATGTAACACCCAAAGGGAAAAGATTAAAGCACCATACTTGTGAAAAAAAGATTGTTAAGAAGAAGTTTCAGACCCACTGTCTGAAGATTTTTTTGAAGCTGAGATGACATGTTGGATATCCTGTAATACTGAAGAAGTACTAAACTTATAACACCAGTGATGCCAGATCATTATATCGTTTCTGGCCTCAATCAGGTGGTGGCAGACCAACGGGCAGGAACACCTGTACCTCGTAATTGCACATCAGGTGAAAGTGCTGATGGCCTCTTTATCAAGAGTCAAGGCTTCTGGGAATCTATTCTTTTAGGATGAGCACTGTGTTGCCTCACTGAAACAGAAAAAAGGGAGGAGGAGGATCTGCCACTAAATTGTAAAGGTATACACCAGGGCAATGTCTTCATGTGCTTGTGTGCTTTGCTGCTGACATGTTAACATGCCATTAAACCCATGTTTAAGCCTTGAACACAGGGGAGACATGAGTAACCTTACACATATCTGAAAAGGCAACTTGTTTATTACCTGATTAGCAGCTAAGGCTTAAGCAGATTCATTACGGCTAGAGCAGTTCTGCAGCACTTACTTGCACAGACAGAGCAGAACACAAACATGAAGCGGGTCATTTCAGCAGTGTGTTAGAGGTCTGTGGCAATGTAGGAAAGGGCCACAATGGATGGTGGCAAATAGTGGGGGAAAGGTCATGAGAGAAAAAAAAAAAGAGAGAAGTAAATTGTATTAGCAGAAAAATAGGGCATGAACCTACCATTTGGCAAATTCACAGAAATGTTAACCTTTCAAAATGCTATTGGTTCTTTGCTGTTGGAAAGTTGGCTAGAAAGACAACACTCAGGACTGACTCAGTTCTAGGGGTTCTGCTGTGCTAAGCACAGTGACACATGAACACACTTCCCATCTTAGAGGCACGCTCATAAGGAGCAGTCACTAAATATTGCGTTATTCCCAATATTTTGCTACCCCAGGCAACCAGCCACCGACTCTGCTCAGCGTGACACAGTCTGGAAGAATTAGATAGCCTAGAATCAATATGCTACTCCAGTTGAGTTTGATTTTATGATCTTAACAATTGTCATTTGGGGAAGGAACAAAACGTTCACTGTTCCCAGGGTATGTAATGCTACTGGGAAGCCATAAATTTTAATTCAGTGCTTTATTTCCCTTGTGAAGAGTTGTTGTTCATATGTGCTGTCACAGTTGGGGTTTCCTCTTTTTTCTCCTTTTGGTTGCTTGTCCCTTCATTAAGCTTTTGTTTCTATCAATGATGGATGTTACAGTGAGAGTTATGGCCTGGTTTCCTTGGACCAGGAATTTGGTTTGCATGAGTTGTTCTGCTGGATGGGCCACCACTCCTCTCTCCTCCTGGCTCCATCTCCAAGCTCTGCCAATCGCTATTTTTCTTCCTTCAGCATTCGGGTTGAATTTGAAGTGGCAGGAAATACAGATTGATGGGTTTATTCCTTAGAGGAAAGGAACCAATTCAGAGTGCATGCTGGTGCCCAAAAGAGACTTAGGGAACAGAAGTGCCCTGAAAGTTTATCCAAGGGTATTTCAGGGCTTGAAAGTGGAAACGGAAAACTTATTAAAAAGATTTGTGTGTTTCATTTAAATTAATATTTTAATTTATTGGAAAATCATAAACCCATAGAGTTTTCTGTAAGATATATTGCTTTGTATTGGGGAAGAAACACCTAGATGTCTAAAGGCTCAGAGCAAATGTCTCCTTTTCCTTCTTCCCCCTTGTATTTTCCATTTGAAAAAAAATTACCATGACCAAAGCTATACATACAGAAAAGTGCAGTCAACTGAAGGGTGTCTCCTGCAGTCTGTGGAAGAAGACAGGCGATACCCTTAAGTACAGAAATTTTAATGATAGCAATCAAAGTTCAAAGTTGAATCTTTTAAGGGTTTTCTAGAATTTTACGTTATGGGATAAAAGTATACCCTGTCCAGCTCCTGTTGGAGAAGGAGACTCCAGGAGGAGACTCAGGAGGTTGGCTGAAGCTTTTCATATTTTTCAGTACTCAGTGGTCTTAATATTTTGAGGACTGAAAAGGAGGAAACAAACATTGCAACTTGTATGTTTTTCTCCAAGTCTTGGTCCCAACAGACTAACTTACAGTCTTGAAACTATGCAAATTAATTTTACAACTGGATCTGGATAAGAATCATTTTTAATGGTCATCAATTTAATGACCTTACAGATAGAAGAGGTCACCTCTCTTGCCTCTTAATAAACTCTGAAATCTAGCTGACATGCAGAGTTCACTGTTTTAAATGGTGAAAGGGAAGCTATTATTTTTGGTAGGCTTTCTTGTTCCCATTCCTGAAGACCACATGAAACCTGGCTACTGTCCTGGGACTTCTAGTTCAAGTTATTGTCTTTATAGTCCCTGGAGTTAATCTAATAGCCTGGGATCTTGTCTGTAGAAAACATTTGGAGAAAAAATGAATTTATGTTGTATTTCCTGCATATTTTTGATAGCTGCTTGGCCAGACTAACAGCATCCCTCTTTGTACTGTGGGACAGTAATCTTTCAGCTTTTGATGGCCTTTTACAGAAGGAAATCTGAATAAAATGCATGCAGTATTTCAAAATGAAGGCCCAGCTCTTCTCAGAGTAGGACCAAAGTGGAGTTTAAAACAGAGGTACGGCGTAAATGCAGCCTTTCCCTCTTCTGTGGTCTCTACTACAACAGGAAAGTTGTCAATAAGTAAACTGTTTCAACAACCAATGGTGAGGGCACAGAGCAGGGACTCATGGGGGGAACGCAACAGAGGACCTTGCGGAAGGGTTTGATGACAACCAGCATAGGGGTTGCAGACCCAACCTCCATGAGCTGAGGTCCCCTTTGGGGTGCTGCCCAGTTGTGCACTGCTAGTTTGAAATACTTAGCTCTTAAAAACCAAGCATTTTAACTACTGAAAGATTTGTACTACTTCAGCCACTTGCTAATGCTGTGGACTTAGATCTAACGCTTCACTTGATGTCTTTTAATGTGCACATTAAAGTGTATCTGCTATAGGGTGTACGCTCTAGAAAATAATCCCTAGGCTACAGCATTACAATTAAAAAACACAAGTGCCCTAAAATCATAAGAAATTAAATAGAAAAAAAAAATAAACCCAGCAAATAGATGACTGCTACTGCTTACACAGAAGACCCCAAGAATTTGGCTTAGCATCCATCCAGAGAAAAAGTGCCCATCCAGACAGAAGTTTGTGTCACTGGTGGGAGATACATCAGTTTCCTTACTGTCCTATAAGAGTACAAGTCTTGGACAAAACTCCAGGTGGGAACTGTACCTACCTTTCTAACCCTGAAAGGGATGGATGTCTGGGCACTTCAGGCAGGCCAGAAGGCAGTATTTGATGTGTCTTTCTGCTTTGTTTAAAAATGTGAATGACAGACCATCTTCCCCAGACATTCTCTTGCTGCAGTATGCTTTTATGCTCTATGTTACAGGGAGGCCTTTACTAGGACTTCCTTTATTCTAATGTGCCCTGTTTTGCTGTATCTGCAACCAAATTTCAACAGGCTGCAAGTATACCTTCCCCTAAGTAAAAGGAACTGAACTTGAGGTATAAGTCAAAAGGTAGAACAATATTCAAACTGCCTGTCTAAATAAAGAGAAAACTCAAGTTTCAAACCAAAGTCCTTTTATCAGGAGTGGTTAAAACCATCTCTGGCTTTGGAGGTTGTGATTTTAAAGCTGTGTCAAGCCTCTTCTGTTCCTCAGACAATCAAAGAAAATTATTTGCTCCAAGGGGAGAAGTGATACAGTTGTATATTCATTAGGAAGCCTCTAACTATGTGTGTCATGTGTTTTGTCCATGTGCAAGCACATGCACAGGAACATCTTGTAATATTGGTGAGCTCTAGCTTTACACCAGCGTCTTGTACAACAAAAAGGGGTTGATTGCATATGACATGAGAAACAAGCCTTCAGACAGGGAATTGCTCTTTTCTGGATATTTCTGGTTTTGTGGACAATTTACAAGAAGCAGTAAAACTAGCCTTTCTGCATGCCTGCTAATCTGAGCAAAAAGAAAAAAAAAAAAAGGGAGGGGGGGGGGGGGGGCTTCCTCTTTTTTTTTTTTCCTGGCAAATGAACCCAGAATGCCAGGATTGGGATCTCTGACCATCCTATTCCTTCTTCAAGATCAAAGGACTTTACTCTTCCCTGGAATACTGTGTCCAGTTCTGGGCCCTTCAGTTTAAGAAGGATAGGGAACTGCTGGAAAGACTCCAGCGCAGAGCCACAAAGATGATGAAGGAGCTGGAACGTCTTCCTTATGAGGAATGGCTTCCTTATGAGGAGCTGGGTCTCTTTAGTTTGGAGAAGAGGAGACTAAGGGGTGACCTCATCTATACTTTTAAGTATGTGAAGGGTGGGGGTCAGGAGGATGGGGTCAGGCTCTTCTCAGTGAAGCCCAGTGGCAGGACAAGGGGCAATGGCTGTAAGCTGAAGTATAGGAGATTCTGTGTGAATACACGTAGAAATGTTTTCCCAGCTCAGGTGCCAGAGCACTGGCACAGACTGCCCAGAGAGGTTGTGGAGTCTCCTTCTCTGGAGCTATTCAAGACCCGTCTGGATGTGCTTCTGTGTGACCTGGTCTAGGGAACCCTGCAGTGGCAGGGGGGTTGGACTAGATGATCTCTCGAGGTCCCTTCCAGCTCCTAATATTCTGTGTGATTCTGTGACTCTAGAACTTCACCCTCAGCACAAGGAGGATGGCTTTCCACAGCTTTTGACAGAGGATGCTGCTACGCTGCTCCTGGAAGAATTTCTACAGAGGTTCTTCTGTCCTGCTCCTGCGCCTGTCTCAGCTGGTGGCTGCTGGACACGTGCACCCAGTTTGGGCACTGCCTGGGAAATCAAATTGGTCCCAGCATCAGGTTTGGAGACATTTTAGGGACTACAAAAGTCTGTAGTTCTAGGGTTGCCATTTCAGAATTAGTGTCACTATGTGCTACCTATAGGCATAAAAGTTCTTAACAACACTAATAGAAACTACAGCTATTTTTTTTTATTTTACTCTAATGCTTACAAATCATTAACACCTCAAAATATAGTAGCTTAGTGAGAGGATTAAAAGGATTAGTGGAAACTCTAGTTCTATTTTAAGAATTTCTCTAGACTACCATTTTATTGATGTACTATGGTTATTTTCATCTGCTTCTCTTTGAAAAAAAATCTGGTTACAGTTCTGAGCCAATTTCATAGGGTTTTGTGATTTCATTTGGCACTCCCTTGATAGATTTGCCAACTAATTTACAAAAACTATTGCATTGTGGAAATATTCAGCAAAGCTGGATGCAATTGATTCCTGCAAGACATTTTGCTTACAGCAAAATAAATTATCTACCATTAACCCTTTAATCCCTGGTGGTTTGTATCAAAACCACTTCCACATGCATCTTTAAAAACAAAACCCCAAAACAAATTAAAATAACTGCATTAAGCAACTGACAATCTGGAAAGTAGATCTTAAATTGCAGATGGATAATTCTTCTGTGCATGCACTCTAGGGTTTTTGTAGCTGTAAGGAGAAGTAGCAAACTCTGACACCCTGTGGTCCCTCTTTCCCACCCAAGTCAACCCACTCTGAGAAACTGGCTTCACCCATGGGTGAAACTGTCTTAAGCAACACCTGGTACAACCAAAGTAAGATTTTGTTTTTCAGAAGTACATGTGGTATTTATAATTAATTACAAGGGTAGGCACATAGGATTTGTCACTAGAGCCACAGTTACAAACACTGAAGTGTCTCACGTGAGGAGTGGAGGAGGAAGCTTATTTCTGAGGAGGCATTTAAGCTCATTTTTGAGGGATAAGGCTTTAAATAGTTCAGGTTTTGCCTGTCCAAGGTTGCCTGCACTTCATCATTTTGCTGAAAGAAAAAAAAAAAAAGGACCTTTTCTGATGTTACCCAATGTCAAAAAAAGAACAAACCCAGAAACCAAGAGAAGTGATGTGAGAATTGGCAATTGGTTTACAGACTGTTTACAGCAATTGGTTTACAGATGCATGAGTTCTCCCTTCTCTGTTCCTTCAAACTGCCTTTTCATTCTCTGCTTTACTCTTCTTGTGTCCTGGATGAATTTTTGATTTCTCTTTCTTAAGAACTGGGCTAGCTGTGCAAGGCTGCGAGAGTAGCAGCACTACTGCAAGCCCATGATGAAAATACAGCTAAAATGTGTCAAGCAAGATGATGCTGGTACGTGTTAAGCACATCTTGGAGAGTCTAAAAAAAATTTAAACCAAAACAAACTCTGTAGGCATTTTTCCTAGTACAGAAGAAGCTGCATTTCATGAGAGATCCATGCAATAAATGAAAGCTGTGTTTTGTCTACTCTGTTATCATCCCACGTACATTGCAAACTACCTTGAACTCATTAATTTTACTTTGTTTGGGGTCAAGCAGGCTCTGATGTTCAAAGTTGTAACAAAATGGTTTCAGCCCATCTCCTCTTTCTTTCAGAGTTCTCACTATTCAGTACAAGTTTACTTGTGCTGGCAGGGATCTGATGAGACTATTGTTCAAGAAGAAGAGTTTTAGTACAGCCGATTTGAATTTGCAAGAGGTAAGCTGTGGGTGCTATTTAGATGGTCGACCTCTAGGAAGAGCATTTAGAAGTGTGGGCGTTTGGGGGCTTTGGGTGGGAGTTTTCTGTAGGTTGTATTTTTGGAAAATAATGCTGTTGCTTTTCTGCTTTTCTCAGTCTCAGCACTTCAGAAACCTGCCCTTGGCAGTTTACTCCCCTGAGCTCTGTTCCTACTACCTACCTCGCAAGGACATGTGAATGGATCAGGTTTGACATATCTGGCTCTTCCAGCTTTAGTGCACTGAAAGAAAACTGTTATGCTGTCTACCCTCTGTCTGCATGTGCCATGGTCCCCCACAGCTTCCACCTCCATTGAGTGGTCTGTCAAGCCACCAATTCTTTTCCCAGATTTGTTTCAATAACCCTAGCTGCCTTTCTGCCAGGTAACTTCTCCCATTACTTACACACTGCTGAACAACCCAATTGCCCTGAACATCTTTAGCAAATACGCAATTCTCTGGCCATGCTCCCACCTCACCTCAGTCCCCAGAGTAATCACCACCCTCTTCTGCAACTTCATTTTCTGGATTTGCAATGGTAAAGAATGTGTATCTCAGAGCATTAGTCACTGTGTCCCTCTTAACATAGCAGGCAACTACCAAGTAAGTTATGGCTCAGGCTGAGAAGACTCTTCACCAGGTGAGTCTCAAGTACAGCATTTTATTCAGCTGCTCTAAGCTCTTTCTGCAACTCCCTACAGAAGCAGTGTGTCTTAGCATTCAAGCTCTTCACAGATAATGCCAGAATTGCCTTCTGTGCTTCATTTCAGCTTCCCAGAGCTCTTGCCAAGCAAGGAACGAGAGCTAAGGGTTTGTGCTGGCACCCATTTTGAAAAAATTATCTGGAGAACAGCATGGGAGTCGGAGAGCTTGTGAGAATGTCTTCCACTGGGTGAGAGCTTCCTGCATCCCCAAAAATCTTCACTTATCAGAGCCCACAGGAGCCGATCCAGATGCTCTGGGGTAGTTAAGTGATGGGTAGTAATGCAGTAAGATACAGACTAAGAACAGATGTGGGCTGCAAACTACACCTGATTCAACATGATGAACACATACTGTCCAGCTGATGCACAGATAACACAGGTTTAATTATCCACAGTTTGATTATCTGTTGACATGGTTTTTATGACTAAGTCACCCTTGAGGCACTCAGAATCTGGAAATCCCAAGAACAGATAAAAGTTTCCTTGCAGCTCCATAAAGTCACAGTATTTTTCTGACAAACTTTGGCTCAGAGTTTTGAGCATTTTTAACTTATCAGGCTTGCAGTGTATTTTACAAGGAGAGTGAAGTCTTCAGGCATAAATCACCGACTTAAAGGAAAACAACTGTGTTACAATACTACAAGATATACAGAACAGGATGCACTTGGATTCCAGTTTCTGTTCATTGGCTCACCAGAGACAAGGATCATAAATCAGAAATAGAGAATGGAAATCAAAGAAAAGTTACAGGAAGTGTCAAAATGAAAACCTGGCAGAAATTACCAATAGGAGGAAAAGAAAAAAGACTCCAGATGTATTTTAAAAAAATAAAAACCTGGGAAAGATTCAGTGAACAAAAGATCTACAAGCAAGCAGAAAAGAAAAAATGATAGCTTGAGGGTGCGGGGGGCTTCTCCTCTTTCTCCCATATAAGCCAAGTCTAGCAAGGCAAGAAAATATATATCTGCTAAGAAGATGAGGGAGGCGAGCGGGGAAAGAGCCACATAAACATCACCTCTTGTCCTTTCTTCCCATGAAGCACAGCTCTGGAAACTCTGATCCCAGAAATATTTGAATTGGGCTCACAATTCAAAAGGTTCATTAAATCCAGGATTATTACCACGAGAGAACTTGACGAGAGCAGCCAGGCTGTAATGTTTAAGGGGCTCCTCATTCACACATACCTCCAGGCTGCAGCACTCACAGCCACAGGGCGAGGAGCGTGTGAACCCCAGCCCTGCACAGCACCAAGCTTTTTCCTCTGGGGCCATCTGCTGGCTTTTGTGCAGATGCTTCTCGGGACCTTTTTGGGATGATAACTGCTTTATCAGGTGCACTGAAGGTGAATGAGGCTGAAGCCTTTCGGCAGGATTCCTCAGGAAGCTGTAGTCCAAGCTGTGGTGGAGGCTGGCTCTTTGCCGTCCCACATGCCACCAAACTCCAACACACAATTCTTAAACTGGTCTTCTGAAGAGTAAAAATCAAAATCCAGCCCCACTTCCAACACTTCCCTTGCAATCAGAGATGTTCTTGCCCCTTCCCCATGTGTGTGCCATATTTAATGCAAAAAAATTACCCTAAATTTCAATAATTGTGGGTGTAAGGTACTCTAAATCCTTCCTCCAACAAACAGCTCCAGCCAATATTAATTCATTCACCTAAGAGTTTTTTTAAACACAACTGTGAACGAGGGAATTAATTTGAAGGCTAATACTTACAAAGAAAATGTCATTAACTGGTCTGTATTAAGAATCAAGCTTAGTCAACAGACTCCTGAACCAAGAATAGAGCAATTTTTATTTGTACATTGTAATTTCACCGTTATTTTACCAACTGGCATATATTTGTATCATTCTGCTACTAAGCTACAGTGTATTATTGTAAACTTGTTTTCAAAGTACTTAAGAATGGCTAGAATCTTAAGGCTATCATAAAAAACCCCACATAACAAAACACACACCACAAAAATTAATCAATCCAGCCACTCACACTGCTTCAGTCAAATCAAATACCTTTCTCCGCTCCTCTCTTTTGCATGCTTTACAAGTTTTTCTCCACTGTTTGAACAATGTTCATAAACCTTACTGTAACATGAAGAAGCCTACAATCCTAGCACATTCCATACAAAACTAATCTCATGTTCTGGGGAACCAAACTATCCCTATTATTAACAGAAAATGTATGCTTACCCACCAACAGGAATTTGCATCTGAAAGGCTTATTACCTTTCAAAAAGAGTTTTCTCTCTCAGGCCAGAAAGAGAGATGGATATGCTTTCCAATTTAAGAGCTCCAGTTGCTATAAATCAAGATGATATAGCTTGGGTCTATTTTATTTGCATTTCATTTAAGCATAGAGCTTGTCCATCATAGCAAGTACCCTTCTGCTTTCTGTGCCAGGTATCTCTGCTTTGCTCTGTTCCACTGCAGCCACACATGACATGAGGAATAAGGAAAAGCCACTTGCTATATACATGGGTCCAGAGGGCATGCAGTTATATGTTAAAGTGCACTGGAAAGTTACAAACCATCTCACCAAAAGATCTCTAAAAGGAAAATAATGATGTTCTGTGTATTGTTATAGCATCCACTGCTCTGAGGTGGAAAAAATCTACAATTCACTTCTTTAGAGATAAAGAAGGTCATATAATGGATGCATTATTGTTAGAAATCCTTAGCAGAGCAGACATCAAAAGTAATACTAGGTCTATTTATGCACTAGGTATTTTCAATAATAATGCTACACAGCTTTTTAATTATTTCATAATCCTCAAGACATTGTTGGGGCTCAGAATCACCTCAAATTGGAGACATATTAGAAAGGCCACAGAAGACAAAAAAGACATTCTTTGGTATTTTTGGCATTCCACTGCATTGCAATGATACTTAAACCTCAATATTAAGTCTTGCAAATCTGTACTGTAAAGATGCTGGAGTTCTTAACAAAACAAGCCCTTTTTTATCTGCTGGCTGGTTGTGTAACATGTAGAGTAACCCTGTTAAACTAACAAACCCCAGTGCTTCTCCACAGCCTGCAGCCAATGAAAAATCCCCTCGAGTGACATATCCCAAGAGAGTTCTGGAGCAGTGGGAAGTAACATCTGGAAGAGTGCCTGACCAAAGACCAAGAATGAGGTCTTCATGCTCCTCAGTTGTTCTTCTATCTGGAATGCTTAGTGGGTCACCTTCTGGAGTCTTTGTGTTATCAGTTCTCTTCTTCTTCTTCTTCTCCTCTTTTAGTTCCTGTAATTTGTGCTTGAATATATCGCAATGTTTGGGTTCTTTTGGACCACAGAAGAGTCTGTCTTTTCTCAGCTGCAACAAGTCATCTTCTTTTGGGATGCAAATCATGGCATGTAATTCAGGGTTCCCCTTTCTCAAGACAGACAAGTTGACCCATACAAGAGCCCTTGGGTATCTCATCAAGATTGGCAAAAAGACATCTTCTGTCATTTCCTTCTGTCCCAGTCGAGAAACAAGGCGAACTCGACGATCTTTTCCAGCAGTGGGATAGCACCAGGCCGACAACTGCATTAGTAGTTTCTCACTCCTATTAAAAAGGTTTTTACAATAAACATCAAGTTATTAACAAGTAGTAAACCAGAATTTCACCATCTCACATATTTGCAAGTGCATAACTAAAAAAATTCCTGGGACTTTCTCTAATCTTCGAAACTATTTGTGTCAACTCTTAGCACAAAAAGAACAGGGGTGGGTGGAATTCATGTGTGAGGGTGCTTCTTCAGAAGGAGGTATTGTTAAAACCCCCCAAACTTGTTAAATGGCAAATGCTCTAAGACTTTCAGTGGCATTAACGCAGTCCAGAACTACCAATGTTTTCTTCCCCTGATAACTACACGAAAACCAGAGACCTGCATTCAGGCACTTTCCAAACACTGCTGCTGCCCTCATGTGTTGCACTGGAATCCTGGGAATTCTCTATTTTCTTTATAGGCCTTATTAAGTAGCGCAAGAACAACCTGCAATGATGTACTAGGAAAGAGAACAAACCGATTTATACAACAGAAGTTTTAAAATCACAAACATGAGCCTCTAAAAACTCCATCCACCTGGAAGCAGACAGAATATGCCAACTCCAAGAACAAACTAAACTCAGGAGTGTTAAATTTAAGACAACTTTAAACATTTACTTCATCTAGTCAAATCTGCTAGCAAGAAGCAGGAGATGATAGCCTTCCACTCAGTAACAAATTCTAAACAAAACTATTTAATCTCCTCACTGTATTTGGATGAAGCAATTCTCTCAATAGCCAAGAGTAGCTCTTCCTCTCCCCAATTCATTAATTCCCAATAAAGAAATAACACCTCCCATGCATGTATCATGTTGACATACCTGAGAACAATGAAGTCACTTGTAGTTTTATCCCTCTCACCAAAGTTCTGGGTGCCTGTAACATCCTCTGTCTTTATGGCACCTTCAGAGTTTGTTATTTCCATGGTCTCCTCTAACTCAGCAGTCACAGGAGAAGCTTCTTTGACCACTTCTGCTTCGGGGTCACAAAAGCTATGCTCATCAGTTGTGTGGTGCTCAGGGCGTGGGGAAGCCAAATGTACAAATTCTCCTGAAGTTTTTATTCTTCCTTCCCAGTCCTTTGCCAGCTGCCCCCATGGACAGACAAAAGGGGACAGAGTGCCCAGCTTGACATAATTTGCCCTTTTTGCAGGTGGACGTCTAAAAGAAATCAAGTAGGTAAGAATATTTTTTTCCTGGGCCCTTATTCACTCCCTAGCACTTCAAAGGCTGTCTGCTTTGTCCTGCTGGTCTAATAACGTCTTCTGTTTTCAAAACCAAGTATTTGGAACAGAAAGTTAACTGTGCATTCCCTTTGTAATCTCAATGAACGAGAATTTTAAAGTTACACTTCTAGACAATGCTGCTGTATTTCTGACCACGACATCCTTTGAGCCCTGATGAATATTTCTATCTACTGTGACCAACCACCACATTTTGCTCTGAATTTCTCCTACTTCCCTCTGCTAGCTGGAAGTGGAACCAACACCAACAAGTGCAGAGGACACTACCAGCCACTCTATACTAGTGTTTAAGAGTTTTGTTTATTGTAGTGAAAACAGGAAACAAAAGCAAACTGTAATACCTACTATTTAAAAAACTGGACACTGAAATAGGCCTCTTCATTCACTCCACTATTCTTTAACATTAAGCACATACTTTGATATTCTGCCTTCTCCTACCCCCTCATTTGCTGCTAAGGGAGCTTGAAATAGCTTTGTTTATTTTATTGGTATGCAGCATTGCTATAGTATTATAACTGAGCATACCTCTGGGAATAGGAGGTTTTAATTAATTTATATGCTATGTTTAGAAAAGCTTTCCTAATAAATGTATCTAGGATTCTTTTCTTTTTTGTAACACTAGGATTTAGAACACTAGTGAAAGACCTCAATAAAGTTCAAGTCTAAAGGAACACATCAGATAATGAAGGGACTATTACAAGCAGTATTCTTTTTTTTCCTTCTTGCAATTAATTTTGAAGTTAATATTACCGTTTGAATTTTTCGAGAAGATTGGCTTCCAGTTCTTTGGCAAACTGCACTCCAGCCTGGCAGTCTGGGAAGTCATCTGGAGTGTGAGGAATTCTTTGATATTCAGAATGCTTTAAAGCCTCTTGCAAGCCACCGACTCGCACACCTCGATATATCTGTTATGAAAAACAAGCCCCCAAAAAGTCCTGTTTGTAGTGATTCCTGGTTCCTAACCAAAACAAAACATTAATGCTCCAGAAACTACTGCCTTGGAAAATGGAAAGTCTGTCACTCTAGCATTCAAAAAAATAAACTTAAGTATGGCTTTGACAGTTCTAGATGTTCACCTCAATAAAAATGTTAGTCATGCTCTTTAATTCTGAAAAACTATCAACAAAACTGAAGAGAATTTCATAGGCTGGGATCTGGTATGTTGCCAGGAATGTCATATTACTTCAAGAAAGTCACTACCCAAATTATGTAACTGTGCAATAGGTATCATCCCCCTGTACATTCAGAAGCATATATTTAAATGCAGAAAGACACAAAAACTGCCACCTAAACATTCAAAGCAGGATGCTCCAAACAGCACCAGAGGAGTATTCAAACTTTGTGTTTCAGGCTCCCTCCCAAATCAGAGGCAAACAATTTTGTTGATAGAGTGGTGGAGACAGCCAAGCTGGAAATGGATTAACAGCAGGCACCAAATGACTTCTCTTTAGAGGCATATGCCTGTAGAAACACAAAACCAAAGAGCTAGAGCATCAGCTTTCTCTCCTTACTCTGCACACAGTTTTCCTTCTTTAGACTGCCACATGGGCACAGTTATATCCAGCAGAAGACATGGAAAGCTATTGTTTATTTTTAAGACCAAGCCTCTGTCATCAACCAGTTGATACATCCTCTTCTAAATAAGGTGGGATTTTGATCCTGTAATTGTGAATTGTTTACACTATGAAGTATATTCTTTAAAATAAATCATTTTCAACCACAGTACACAGATTATCATGGTTACTTGTAATTTGCAATGAAAGTCACTTACAAAAGGAATCCAGAAAGCCATGCCCCAGCCCTTTGGGAGACAGATATCCCAGCCACTCCCCCATCCTGGTCGATCTTCTCCAGTCATTTTCCCTGGCTGCTGCACCAACAATATGGGAATCTTGGACTCAGAGGGACCCAAATCAAGGTGTGACCCGGGTACCAGTAACTGAGCTCTCATTCGGTTTAAATCCTGAAAAGGAGGAGAAATTTCCGTTAAGTTAGTAACCATTTTTCCCTCTTCAAGATACTCTTCCAAGACACAGAGAAGAGGTGAGCTTTTAACTAGAAAAAAGTATACTAGCAGCTTGCTACCTATTTGAACTGACCTTCATCAAGGCAGCAGTGCCAAAAGTTTATTACCTCTTGTGATTATATCATCTTTTTACCCATGCATCTTATGGGTTGCTCCTCCACGGCCAACAGAAGTCACAACAGATTTCAAAGCTGTAACAGCATGTTTAAAGCTATCTACAAACCACAGGTTATTTCCCAGAACACCCACAGCATGATGTGATGCTGTTCAGAATTAGAGATTTATTTCCTTCCACCTTCCACAATTCTGTTATTAGGAGAATCATGCTAGCTATGACTGAGGAGTGAATGGCCAGAGCCTCTCTGTGCCACTTTATTCCTTTTACAGATGCATGTAAGTAAAGGTGATGTAGGGAAATCCAATTCCAAACCTTTCTAAATAAATAACCCTACAACTATTTGGTCCTTTACAGTAATCCAATCCAATCCAATGCAATCCAGCTTTCTTTTAATTGAATCATGAACAATGGTTGTGCAAGAACATTACACAAAGGCTACAAAACACTTCAACTCAGCAGGATACTATGACATTAGGAAACTACTGCTCTTGGATTTATACAAACTTAAGTGTCTCACTCTATGGACTAGTAGTCATTTTCTCCATGGCAATCCACCTTCTTAGTTACCTGTTCTGAGATTTTGTTTTCCGTGACATTCTTACAGATGTCCTGGTCCCAGAGAAAGCTGTGAGCACAGTCTACAGGAACACCCTCCAGGTACAGCTGCCTAACTTTATCATTATCTACAAAAGAAAAGAACCTTCAAACAAAATTCAAACAATCTCTGTGGCTTAAGAATCAAATTACCAAAACCACTCCATGATCATAAGTATAATAAGCAGACAACTAAGCATACAAACTATTAAAAGCTTAACAAGCACCACTGCTTCTGGAACATCTTACTATCACATGTTTTTCCAAATACAAACTATGAAATAAACCATTCATTTTAGAAGCATTAACCTAGCATTCTCTTACAGGCAATTCTTATTACAAATGACATTACCTTTGGCAATCAAAGTTACATCTTTAGGGCACCACCTTTAATATTCTGGAATTTGACCTTTCAGGCAACAGTGTGAAGCTCAACAGGTTTAGTGAAGATCAGAAATAGCAGCTTCACAAAGCCTGACATAAGTCCACCTAAGTAAACTTGTAAAAGAAGAAAGGATGACCTTTAAGAAATCTACATACAGGAAATATTTTTATGGATATGACTGGTATGCAACTACTTATTGAGCACTAACTTCCCGCTCTGGGTCTGTTCAAGCTTTGTGCTTCAAGGAAGGGACTATGCTTATGTCTGCACAGATCAACAGCTGTGTACATTACTGAAGATAAAGAACACTTCTAGCTTTAAAACTGATGACTGCTTTAAATAATTTTTCTCTTCTTCAACTTCACAATCTAACCAAAGCAGAGAAAATTTATACCTACCTTCAGTGATCTATGGATTAAATGCCTTCAGTGTACAGTATGTAATTCATGCTGATCCATGTATTAAGTAAAGTAATTATTACCAATAAAAAAAAGCAAACCTATTAATAGTTCTGTGATTAAAACATACACGGACTGCTAATCATTTTGTCATCTACCAGGTCTTACATATTAAAGAAACACCATGTGTTGGGGTTTTTTTTGTTTTTTAAATCACTTAGTCATTAAATCACTTTCCTTTGGAGAATTTAATCTCTTTACTAAGCATACTGTAGTTCAATCAGAATCCCAAGTCCTCAAACCAGTTCTCTTATTTCTTACCTCTCTTCTGTTTTCTTCAGTCCAGATTTTAAGATTGCTGGGGAAATAACTCTACTGATGAGTAAGTTACTAATGACAGCGGAAGTAAGATGTTAGAGCTACTCTAGGAAACAGGGAGTTGCATTACTGAGAACATATAGCTCAGCAACAATCAGCACATTATCTACTTCTGCAGGTGTCAGTGGTTAGTGCTTAGACAATACAGGCAGGTAGAAGAAGGTTTTGTTCCATTTCAATGGAACAATGTTGTTCTGATCTGTGTAGTCGACTATCCTAATATTTTGAGAAGACAGACCTAAGAGTAAGAATTTTTCTATTTGACATTTTTTCTTCCCTCTGTGAGGAAATAGCAGAAAAGGCAATAATATAAGCACTGCTATGGAGCAGTTTCAGAGCCACTTGTGTATGGTACCAGAAAACTCATACCAGATATCTATACCTCTGCAAGAGGTGTGTTTACAAGCAAGAATTCAGGCTCTATGTCTGCAGAAAAAAAATTCAGGTCACTTATCTTTCATGATGCATTCTCTTTCTATGCATCTCACTCCATGACTGTTTAAAAGCTCCACCCTACTCCATGATGAGCAGTTTTTAAGGCAGTGGAATCTGCACTCTCCCTTAGAAGACGTACAGTACAAGATTATCAAAATGCCAGAAGCATACTTTAAAATGGAGAAAAGAACAGCACTAACAGTGCAGTAAGCACTGATTGCTTACTGGGAGTCTTGACTTGCAGAAAGCATAAACCTGCTGAGAAGGCAGTGAAAAGTGATTTATTCACAGACTTTCTACTCCCCAGCCTGAAGACATCAGGCCAGTTCTTTGATTAAATCCTATCAGCACGTGTCTGTTACACACAGCTCGCACACGTGCATATGCATTCAAGAGTCAGAGTAACTGGGAAAGACCGAAATTGCCTTTGACTTGCTAGCATGTCAGTCACAGGGGAGAAACTACACATGTACATCCTAAAGCAGCATTTTTCTAAAAAGGGATATGGACAGATTGCATGTATGACAACCACAGGCAAAGATGATGGCTGTAACTTATCTAAACTATTCATTCATTTGATGAATAATGCATCTTGAAACTAGTGAAGATTTCCTAAGAAAATCCGTTAGCTTTTACACAACACTGAAGAGCAACAGAGGCAAAAGCGCACACAGAATCTGCTAACATACACAGTGTCTTGTCAATCTTGCTGATTCTTATAGTATTTGAATGGCCAGGAAGCAAGAAGGGGAAAAAAGTGTGGAACTGGTGTATACAGGCACTGAAATATGCAACAAGACCCCATGCTCCAAGGAGATTAGAAACTAAGCTGAGAGATTTCAGGAAGACCTTATAATGAGCCCTGAAACAGTCAACAGTGGCAAGAAAGCATAAAGCCTGCAGAGAGCTAACAGATAGATAAACAATCCAGTCTGCAAAACAACATTATGTCTAGGTTTCATTTTATTAATACAGATGCAATTTTACTTTCTTTTTCAAAACTAAGAATTAAATGCACTTGAATGATCTCCCCTGACTAGAAAATGATACAAGTAACCAAGTTTAACAATCTAACATGGATTCATTTTCTAGAATTACTTAATAAAAAGGCAACTTCTCTGCTTTTAACTACTAAACTTACTTACTAGTGTGTAACATCAAGTCCTTTAGCAGAATCTGAATTAGACACTGTCACACATTTTAACTCTCCTTGCTAGCTGAACAAGGACCTTCTCCCTCTCACAAAAAAAGTCAGAGAAGACAGATGCAGTTTTAAGCTCATGAGGAAACAAAAAAAACCACTCAGTAAGAAATCCAAAAGTAACACCAGCTTCTCTGAATGTTTGTGGTTTAGAATATTTTTTTGCAAGTGAAGGATAACCCCAAGTAGAAAGATCTTGAAAGTGGCCATTTCTAGCCAGCTAAAGGAAAAAAAGGCATGGGTACTTTCTTCCTCCTGACTCCCTATCTTTACATCATCACTTCCTTACCATGGCCTCTTCTTCCTGAGGGACAATCAGCTCCAGAAGTTGGAGAGAAAATACTATGAGACACTCCTAATACCTAGATGCCTTCTACTGATCTTACCTTGAACACATCTTCACAGACATGACAAGCAGGGAAGGGAAACAAATTAGTTCTAGCAGTTGCTAACTCCTCTAGCATCTCAAACCAGTATCTGTAAACAAGTGCTGTATAGCTCACCTTACTTCTCAGTAGGAAAGACCCAAAGCAGAGGCTATGTATGCTGCAGCATTTCCAGTGGGAACATTAATGATGAAAAAGTTAGCTGAGCAGAACTATGCAAGGCTGTTCTAGCTATAGAGAATAGAATAGGAGGATGTAAGAAAATCCAAGTAACAGTCATGCAGAGAGCTAAAAAACAGTAACTGAAATAGGTGTTCAACCTGATTTAAAGGGAAAAGCAAGGCTAGCTTATTATAGTGTCTTGGAAACACACCACCAAGGAAACAAAGGATTTTCAAGACTCTGGAACCTTCAACTTGTCCTATTTGCTCCTGCTTGCTAGCTGGCTATTACACATCTCCTATTAGGTGAGGCAGTCTGTGTTCAGTCAACTTAACTAGAAACACCTACTCAGCACTGTACACAAACCCCATTGCATACTGTATATGCTCTTGCATATTTCTCAAGGACATTCATATCCAACTGAATTTCAATTTTGTGCTGAAATGTCATAAGTCAGCATTGAAATCAAGCTTCAGAAGTCACACTTGCACCTTTCATTTTTTAACACAATCAGCATCTTGGCCATCTGAAATGCTCATCTTGAAATGGTCTGGGTATTTTTTTCTTTGTTTGTTTCAGTGGAACTGCAACTTGCATCATTGTAGGTCTATAAACCAGAAACAGCAAGTATTTTCTTGGAGAGATAAACAGCATCAGGAATACTAAACACCAAACAGAAACTTACTAAGTAGCTTTTAGCACCTGGTTGGCCTTGCCAGGATTCGAACCTGGATCATCTGTATGGTCAGACAGAGGCTTCCACTGAGCACAAGACCAGCTTTGGTGCATGTCCCTCCCTCACAATTGCTATTCAAAAACCTATGCAACTTTCAAGCTGTTTCTGTTCTGCCAGAGGCTGTGGAAAGGGGAAGGAAAACATTCTGAAAATAAATGCTAAAGGAAAAGAGCAAGAGACAATCAGTAGAAATTGACAGTAAATCAAAACAGAAGTGTAGAGAGAAAATGAATCTCTTGTCTTTCGCAGTTGCAGGAGAAGCATAACTGAAGCAAGGCATTTTACCTTGGTATTTTTCAAAATCTGGCATGGCTTTTGTCTTCTTTTTTGGCAAATTGACTCGAGGATCTCCAACAGTGAGCCCCAATATTGTACCTGCTGGCACTTCTGATGGTGAACTTATCCCTTCAAAAATACACAGATGGAACATTGCCATGAAACCACCAATTAAGTTGTGATTTTTTTCTGCACTAGTGTTCTGTGCATTTTCACCTGCAGGGATGTGACACCACACTAAGCCAGAGAAGCAACCCAGAGTACTCAATTTAACACGTTTTGAAAACTCAGTGATGCTTATTAAATGTCCTATAACAAAAGACAACAATAACAGTGTAAGGCTTAGTTTGAAATCACATTTATGCTTAGCATAGAAGTGAGGTCAGTCTCACAACTTACAGACTCAATTCATCCTTTGCATTTGGCACATCTCTTAAAGAACAAGCCATCTTTGTTTTATAATTGGCTTTCAGAGAAAGGAAACTAAAAAAATGGGGTTTTAAAGTTTTACCTCATCTCTGCTTAAATGCCTCACATTGGATAGCTCAAGTATTGCGTGAGATCTATCAAAGCTAGTTCCTTACCTGCTTCAGTACTAGAAAGTGAGGAGATGTTAACTTTATTATGCTTTACAATTCAGGAAAATACACAACTGTTCATTAGAAACAAAAATTGATAAAGCAAAGCACAACACTTCAACTTTGGGTAGTAGTCTACCACTTTATCTATGGAGATATTATACAATTAATTGCCTTGAATTGATGTGTATGGGGGAAGAGAGTAAGAGTGTATGTCAGTCTGTATATCCCATCAGGAATCTCGAATCTACGTTCATGAAGATAACAAAAAAAAGATTCAGTTTATCTGTTAAGAGTTTAGACTACACAGAGGATTAAGATTCCCTTAAAAACTTTCTGTAACGTTTTTCAAATCTTTCACATGCCACAGTAATTACTTGGGCTCAATGAGTGATACTCAATGGCATCAACTCCCTTGATCAAGCAAAACAGAAGCATTTCCAAAGTGAAGTCAACTTATGAGCGTGCCAGTTTTGACCACTAGAGTTTAGGTTTCCCCTTCCTCCCATAGCACCCACATGCCAAATACCTTCTAATAGCTCAAAGATAGCACTCTGACGTTGATGAAGAGATACTTTTTCAGAGTCCTTGCAGTTTTCTACCCACCAGTTATTCAGTTCCGTCTCTGAATCTGCCATCTCCTGGGAAACAACACATCTAATGAAACTCAAGTGGCTATTCAGTATTTTCTATCAGTATCAATTCACTCTCAGTTTGCCTTAACCACTATGGTCACTTTCTTTTTCTTCAAGTTTCAAACCAAAACCATTTTTACCTGATGTAGTCTATTCCTATATTCCACTTTACAGTAACCCCCACTAAGCTGTTCAGGTTAAACTGTGTTTCAGAAACACACAAAGCAATCCACAATGTTTCCTCATTCTGTCCTTAATTATTTCTTACAGAAAGCTAGCAATTTCATGGCCTCATCATGTTTGCTGTGAGAGACAAAAAACCCCTATTAAAACCAGAGTGATGCTACGTGCCAAAAGGTGGACAAAATACTAAATTCTGGAGAAACTGTGTGTTTGATTGAAAACACAATTTCTGTTTCTTATGTGGCCTGCCTTTAGCTCTAGGTGCTCTAGCTCATTGCTTCAGAAACGTGATCTATGATTTGTCAAAGAGAATATGAATTACTCTGGACTTCTCAGCAGGATGCATCACTCCAACAGAAACTACATAGCTTGCTCAACAGCACCACTTCTTCTATCTTCTTACTACCCCCACTTAAAATGCAGATACGAGTTCTTCCTGATATCAGCATTAGTCAAAAGGCTCAATACAGAGAAGCTAACAAAGTAGAAATACATAGGTTAGTCTTTATAATAACCAAGGCTAGACAATTTATGATTCTTACTAGCAAAACCAAGCTTGAGCATTCTAGAAACTTTATCAAAGTTACAGTAATATCTGAAATGCCAATTTCCTTACTGTTTGGAGAGAAGCAGCTTTCAAGGTCTCTGTAAGGACAGAGTGTGATAATGGGCCAATCAGCCGATATCTGAGAATCTCCATGGTTCTATCACTGAAACAGAGGAAAATATCAGGTCAACATATAATCATACAACACAAAATTGTTTCCAAGCACTGTTAAGCCAGGATTCAGCTATATTAAAAGGTTAAGGGTCAGCTTCTGACTCTACTGCGAACAAACCTGATCGTAATGCCAGTAGTCCGTGAGATCCAAGAGTAGGACTGGAATGGATCCCTAGTACCATCACCAATTATTTTTTTCACTGGTACAGCTTTTTCTCCTTCTTTATCGTCCTTCTTTCTTTTCTTGCCAGGGCTCAGAACAACATTAATTTCGTTTCCCTCTTGACCTGATGTTGTAACAGGCTCAGGAATACCAATTTCTTCAGGCTCCGAACACTGAAAAATTGCTTTTAACTCTCTCAGTATGTCCTTAAGGAAAATGAAAAGTTTGGATTAGGATGACAAGCAGCACATTGCAAAGCTCAAGTTTTTTTATTTTCTTATATGCATTTAAGGGAATACATTTCATTCTGGTGAAGCCCAGAGCTTGCAAGCAAGAGTGGAAAGTAATACTGAATGTTGCCAAGAATTTATTCTCACTCAAAAAAAGCTAAGAAAAATTGCTGGGGCACAAAAATTTGACTTGTTTTTATTTTTTTGAAGTTCATAGCTAAGTATCAGAATATCACTATTTGTGATGAGACTAAACTTAGCCTGTTGGGGCTGCCAGTGGGAAGAACATGAATTGACATCATACTGCAAATGTATCCTGAAGCAAGTGACACTAGACCACTTTTAACAAGCTCAAACACTAAAAATACCTCAGAGGCATGCATCTTCTGCACAGGCTTCATTAAAAAAGCTGCACAACATAAATACTGTAGAACAGAAACAGTCTTCCAACTTTTAATTCCTAAAGCCACGTATTACATCCAGGTCTTCTAAATTTTTCAAAAGGTATCTTCAGCATTAAAAATGTACAATGCATAAAGAAACTGGAGTTCAACAACATAGAAAACAAATACCTGTTTTAGAGCTGGATGCATCCAGATCCACAACTGTCTCTTTTCAGACCCATCCCTAGGTTTCCAAATAAACGTAACAGGACCAAGCATATCCTCAGGATAACGATCTGCTCGGTAAAGATTCAGGGAACCCTCGAATCCTCCAGACAGATAACAAGCCTCTTCAAATGTTAATCCTAAAGAAGAAGATACTTATTAAAAAACAAAATAACCTCCTATTTAAAAAACAAAAATACTGAAACTCAGACTGGCTGCTGGGCTGCTAAGAGTACTACCATTAGTTCAGTAATAAGCAACTGAAAACAAGAATGTCTAGTCCTAGGATGAAACATTTAAATTTATGTTTTCAACCAAAATCACAACTTAGTGTCAACTCCTATTACTACTGAGATGGGCAGAATACTAAAAAAGGAAAAGGATGGATCAACCTTCAGTCTATTCAGAATCTTAAACTTTATTTTGAACTACAGAAATTTTACCTGTGTCAATGCTACATATTCGAGTAAGTTGCTTCAGAAGCTCATTCTCTTTACCAGTCAACTCCAGGCAGCAATAATACGACAAGTCCTGAAACAACAGCATAGCGGTAAAGCAAAAGTCACTCTTGAAAGCAAGCCCACTAAGGAAGGACCAGACAGAGCTTCACAATTTACACTGAAATAGCAATTTTTCATTGACTAAAATTTGTGTCAAAGAGAAATGAGTTTTCTTTCTTTAACTTAAAATTGTTAGTTATAAGAGAGCTGTCTTTTGAGGGCCAACCTGCCTCTCAAACAAAGACCAAAAAAGGACAAATGGAATAAAGCACCTGTCTTCAATAGCATCCTGCTCAGGAAGATGATGCAGGGACTCAATGAATCTCTTTGCTCCTGAGAAGACTGAAGATGTAGTATTTTGCTCATAGTTACTATAAGACTATTCTAAATGATCTTGTTCTGATACTCGCTACCCTTCATTACCATTATGAAGTCACTCATTTCACACTCAGCCATTATAACAGCTGACACAACAGTACTTCCAAGAGGCAGAAACATTCATTATAACTGAACAGTTGATTACTTCACCTCTGCAAAATAACAAAGGAAACAGATGTAAATGTGGTACCTGAAGAAGGCAGTGTTTTGTCATGGCTCGGTAACAAGCCCTGTAGCTCTTCTCTGTAGGGCTATTTCCTAAGCAATATCCCCATTTCTTTACCATATGAAATCTCTTGGCATGCCAAATATGCGTTTCCAGCCAAATATTCTTTCTTTGCCTGCGATTAAATTCTGCTACCAAATTTATGTGGCGTCTTCTAGCTTTGCGGCATTTAGTCTTGGACTGTTCTTTTTTCTGATGTACAGCTTTCTCTGCCTGTTTGTAAAAGAGAGGACATTGAAGTAAATCATCAATAAAAGGACAACCTTCTGTAGAAGAAAGAGGCTGACATATATAAGGACAGAGGAAGCACTAGCAATAAGTTGTACTTTATTCTGATGTTAGTTCTCCATGATTCCTGAGGCTAGCTAACACAAACTTATCACTGAACCGGTAAGATCTACTTGATAAATATCTTGTCGAGGTTTGAACTATTACGTGTGAATGCAAGGGTGGAGAGGAAGACTTAGGATTCTCTTCATCAATATTTGATTTGTCTGAAGTGGTAGAAAGAACTACGGACTGTAAGACACAAAATATTCTTAGGATGTTATTTGTAAGCTCACCAAGGAACAGACCACTGGTTATAAGAATAGAAAGGAATGAGAATGCTAGAAGATCACTGCCAAAAGCCCAGAAAAGACTGAAATAACCCACAAAATCAAAATAGAAATGCACACACACACAAAAAGTTCCAGTCAATACAAGTTTGGAAATAACCAAAGCAATTTCTGAAATATGAACAATTATCTTCAGGAACACAGGGTAGAGGGGTAAGGCCTCAAACAACTTAAAAGACAATGCAAAGATAAAAAGACTTCAATAAATACATTCATCTCTCAACCTTAATGCACAGAAAACTCACCAAGCAAACTCACTTCATCACTCAAAGAAGCGTCTAGAGACAATAAAGTGATCAATGCCAAACATCAGGCAGATCATTTCATGATAAAGTTTGTATTAAAAAAAAAACAACAAACAACAAAAGCAACATTGGAAGGTTACAATGGGTAAGGAGCAATTAACTCCACAGGAGCATTCTGACTCAGTGCTGAGATGTCAAAAAATGAGTTTCATGAGCAACCAGGAATAGTCAGTTAGTAAGTCTTAAGCTGCATGCAGCTTGCCAAGAACTCCAGTGTACCTCCCATGTTTGAGCTATAGCACACAAACCATTGTGCCCATCATGAATGGGCTGTGCTGGCTTGAAGTAGGCAGGGCCATACATTTCAACTGTGGTGGGGTGCAAGGCAGATAGGCATTACTGAGGACTCCTAGATCACCTGAGACCAATGCACTGCCTCCTGCACAACCCCTGAACAACCCCTCTTGCAGTGGACCCTTTTACCATTACTACTCTGATAACCTTTTGAGACACCCTATCATCACAAAGCCAAGTGGCTAGTGAGATCTACTTGAGATACCATATGAAACTGTTCCTGCATTTTTAATCCAAATCGTAGTCACAGTTTGAAAACCTGTGCATGCAGGGAAGTTTTACAGATAAACCCAGGTCTGAACACTAATAAATGTTCAGCTGAACACTGTGCATTAGCTATGCCTACTATAAAGATCACCAAATACTCTAAAAGACACCTATACCTCTTTCCTGGCCATCTCTCGGAGCCGCCTGGGTAGGCGTTTGACGTTGTGACTCATAGCTCGCCTTCGCATGCGCCTAGGCAGAGTCTGGAAAACCAGAGAGTTTGAAGACTTCTGTGCAACTGCTTTCAACATGGCATTGATCTCAGCAGCACGAGCTTGAGCAAAGGCAGACACTGGAATGAAAAGAACCACATCAAAGCATGAAAAATGGCAAAAATCAAAGAAGGGGACGCGGTACATAAATTACTGGATTCCAACAGAGTAATCCCAGTACACCAGTCTAATGACTTCTTGAGATAAAAGTAAATACAAGCACTGAAGAAATTTCAGTTCTTTAGATATTCTCAAGCTTACAGATATGGTTAAGCAAATACTTCTACATGAATCAATCTGAGAGCCATGGTATAACCAACAAGTCCTATGTGCATTAAGTCCTTTATTAAGCTAGAGTAGCAGTCTTCAGATGGTATTCAGAGAGATGAAAAAAACTTCAGTATGGAAAAAAAAGCAATAATCATATTACAAACTGTTTTAAAATGATTTAAAAAAAAATCCAGAAGTTAGTCTTGTATCAGACCACCACTGAAATCTGAAAAGCTTATCTGCTCTCCTAAGTTAATGTTTTGTTAGATGAAAAGTTGTCTTTAACTCACACCATGGGCCAAACCAGTTTAACTGGCTACACTGAAAGAAAATGATTGTCAGTACTCATTTTGCTGGCAAACAGAAACCAAAATGTGTATTCCTCATTACAAGTAAGTGCAACTTTTCAACTCAGAAGTCTGAAAGGAGTCATTAAACAACACTGGTCATTCACTGCAGTGCACAACTGCTTCTGTATTTTGGAGACAATCAGAGAAACAGAAGAACATAGCTTCAGTCTTTTCACTCTCGCACAAAAACAGACAGTATATTTAATCATAAGCAAGTTGGCCTGGACATACAAATTATAAACTTTTTCTTATACACAAACCTGTTATGTATTTTGGCATTTCCTCAGAGACACCCTGTCGTACTCCATGCCATGCTCCTCTTCCTCTGCCTCTCTCTCCTCTGTTTTGCCCTCTTGGAAAATACTGGTCTTTCCTGTAAGAAGGCCCAGATGACTGATTCAAAAACTTCTGCTGCTGATTCTGCTGCTCAGAACGAACATCTCCTGGAGGGTTTAAAGGTGAAAAGAGGTTAACAGAAACACAAAGCAGTCTTAGTAACCAATAACTATACACAAGTCTCTCCTCATAAGACTGCAATCCACATTCCTCCTATCACATTTAATATACGTGTCTGAAACAGCCATGAGGAATCAGAAGAATTCAAGAATTCAGTTCTTTTTTGCAGCAAGAAATCAAACTTTTGCACTGTCCTGCAGCAAGCCTGCAGTAGATTAAGCAAGTTTTATACATTCTGAAAATGGTACCCAGCAGGGACCTTGCCTCCAATATTCTATCAGACCCAATAGCAAAGACTTGACTAAAACTGGTCTACACAACGTGAAATTAATTTTTCACTTCAATTAAGCAAGAAGCTGAATTTTTATGTTCAGCAGCAATGCTGTTGCACTGCTAATATAACTACACATCATGCAGAACTGCAGTAATTTAGATGAATAAATAATTTGTGGTGGACACATAAGTCAGTTTTTATGAGGAAAACCTCACTGATTTGGGTTCTCAACATGGCTGAGAACAGCACTGTCCAGACAGTGAGGTGAGAAGGAAATAGCTGGGGGAGAGGGATGGATGCTGCTTCAGTCAGCAAATCTGTGTCCAAGCCAACTGTGGGAGGGGTAGTAATCATCTCGTATCACAAACATGTTCTTTCACTATCATGTTTGCTTTAGAACAGAGGTACTACATATTTTGATCAGAAGATGAAGACTGTTTTAAAAGACATTGACTTAATACTTAAAAAAAATAATTTCAGGTGCTATGTAGATCCATAGTTTTATAACTCCTGTTTTGATTTTTTTCTCTTCTGTTTCTTCAAAGTAGCCCTATAAACACAAGATATTCGCTAACACTACAGAAAGATATTACATGGATGAAAATGCATGGTATTCAACAGGACAGAAAAACAGAAACATGTCATCTGAGAAGCTCCCTGCTAAATATAAACTTAAAAAAATGTGTTTAATCTGGTAGTGTTCCTGTAATGATATTCCAAAATGTTCAAACAGGAGTGACCTAAATTTGCTATGTCATTCTGTCTGCTTAGGAAGTCTTCAGTCACACAAACACACAGTGAGACTTAAGCATTTTTTTGTTCACCCACAGAGATGCAATTTCTGAAGGCATCACTGTAACAGGCCCTGCTCTTACGTTTGCCTTTTTGGGTTTTTTTCCCCCAGATAATACAGGTAAAATCAAAGCCCAATTGAAGCACAGAGAACGCTGCTCAAAACACACAGATGAAAAACATATTTGCCATACATGTTAACAGGATCCTTCAGTCCCCAGCTGCAAAGGTTACCTGTGCACAAAACGCTCCAGCCATGACCTAGCAAGACTGCCCTTTTAGGGAAATGCCCTGCTACCTCCTGGCAATAGTCTTCCATAGATACAGGAGCCACAACCACCAAAAGGTAGGCAATTGGGTATGCTGATCTGATGGATATACAGTGCATTTCCCATAGGGCCAGCAGGCTAAACCAGCTCCACATGCGGCTCCTGGTCTGACAGAATGAGAAGGCAGGTCACTGGATAGGATATAACATCCAAATACATTTTAAGACTAGAAACCACAGTGGCCAGACAGGGAATTGTCGTGTAATCGCAGTGGTACGGATAAGCGCTTGTTAACGTAACTCACGACAGAGCCACAGCTAAAGGAGTCAAGGGCAGGGGACGGAGCCCTGCTGTGCTGCCACAGAGCACGCCCCCGGGGCTGAGGAGACGAGGACACCCAGCCCCGATAAATTATGGGGGGGTGGAAAGGGAACACCCCCCCTCTGCGGTCACCCACCCCGGACTTGGGTAGAGGGTCCCCAGCCTCACCTGCCATCTGGCAAGCTCTGCTCCCGCCGCCGGGAAAAGGCCCCGGCTCTGCGGGAAGGGTGACGCTGGCCGGCTGGTTCCTCATCTTCTTGGCCCGCTTCTTCTCCCTCGCACCAGACATCTCCAGCAAGGCCGGGGGGAGATGTGGGGAGAGGAGACACACACCAGCCCGCCCCTTAGGCAGGCCGCGGGGAAAGGCGAGGAGCTACTAACGGGAAACACAGCCGCCAGCACAACAGCCACCAAACCCGGCCCGATCTCCAGCCCCGCCGCGGCCTCCACTGGCTACACGCGGCCTCCCGTAACCCGAATGCCGCATGCGCAACCACACTCCCACTGCCGAGCGACTACATTTCCCAAAGCCCTGCAGGGCGGTAGTGGGTGGTCGGGTGGGGTTAGTAGCGGTGGTTAGGCTTGAGCGGGTTGGCAGGAGTCGTCTGGTGGGGACCATGGCTTCGCTCGTGAAGAAAATAATCAGTACTGCTAAGGCTCCCGCTGCACTGGGTCCCTACAGGTATGGCCTAGCCAGCAGGAGGTCTCTTGGAAGAAGCAGGAGTGAACGGGAGCGTTTGGAGCATGTCACCAGAGGGGTTCTGTCAGGCAGCGCCTGGGTGGTTCCTTTGAGCAGGGACCGAGCTCCTCCACGGGGCCCGACAGCACTGAGGGGTCCGCCGAGCTAGCGGAGAGCTTCAGCCTGGCTGTCTGTGGGGAGGGTCCTCATCGCTGTAGGTGAGGAGGTCTCTTAACAGGTCAGTTTGGGAAGATACTTCTGAAGTTAATGATAAGCAGTGAGTGAAAAAAACAGCAAGCGAAAGAATGATTCCTCTCAAACAAAAAGCAGAAAAAAGTGAGAAGTGAAGGCTGATCCTGATCCAAGCTGTGCTTTGGCAGCTGGAGAGTTCCCTGCCTGGGAACTGCAAATATTATTTTCAGTGTGACTGCCAGCATGTTATAAATGCTCTGCAGTCTAAAAACTAACTGTTGTAATATTGTATAAAAGGTGTTGTTCAACGTTTTCGCAAGTAAGTTGTTAGTTGCAACGGTTCTGAATGTAATTTTTTTTTAAATCCCGATTTTAACTGGAGAAGGGTTTCTCTTTGCTATTTGGATTTGAAAACAAAATGTTCGTTATCTGTAGCAGGTACCGAGGGATTTTCGCCAGGGCACTTCCCAAGAATTTTTAGTTCTGCATTCAGGCTTTATTCTCCCAACAGACTCTCTTTTCAACTTTTCCAGTTGTGGCATCTTATTACCTTTCAGGTGCATTTTCATCCCCATTACTTTGAAACTGAGCATTATGACCTTTTAGTTAGGAGAACATGCAAGACATGGGAAGGCAACAGTTCTTTGGCTGCGTACAGACACCACTGGCCTAGCCTTCAGCATTGCTCTGCTCTTCTGTTGTGCATTAACTGCACTCCAACATTTTGTTCTTATTGGTACATGTGTTTATTATGCAGTCTGTTAATTGTGCCATGGGTCTAACATTGGCAAGTTTATCACTAACTTGGTTTATCAGATTTTCAGTAAACTTGTCAAAGTCCAGTGAGCAACTGTTGCACAAGAAATAATTCCTACAGCTCTGTGGAGAGATCTGAGCATGGTAACAGAGGAATGAGGGCTTAAAGTGGAATGAAGAATTGGGATGTATGGGCTGCATTCCTGGTTCTGATATAGCCCTTCGGTATGCTTCTTGATGTTTACTGTACTTTTGTATTTCTTTTACTACCTCAAATTTCCAGTACCTTGAGATAGGTAGGTAGATAGATATATAAAAAGACGTATGTGTGTGTGTGTGTATATATGTCATGTGTGTGTATATATGTATATATGTCATTAATGTTATTAAACTTTTTAAAAGTTTAAATAAATAAATAAATAGAAGTTTAAAAGGAGTAGTCAGCATGGATTCATCAAAGGGAAATCGTGCTTAACAAACCTGATTGCCTTCTACAATGGGATATCTAGCTGGATAGATAAGGGGAGAGCAGTGGATATTGTCTACCTGGACCTCAGCAAGGCTTTTGACACTGTCTCTCATAATATCCTCGTAAGTAAGCTCAGGAAGTGTGGGTTGGATAAACGGAGAGTGGGGTGGGTCAAAAGCTGCCTGAATGGCTGGTCTCAGAAGGTTGTGATCAGTGGTATGGAATCTAGCTGGAGGCCTGTAACTAGTGATGTTTCCGAAGGGTTACTACTGGGGCCAGTATTGTTCGACTTATTCATCAGTGATCTGAATGAAGGAATAGAGTTGCCTCCTCAGCAAATTTACGGATGATACAAAACAGGGAGCAGTGGCTGATACCCCAGATTGCTGTGCATCCATCCAGAAGGATCTTGATAGGCTGGAGGGATGGGCAGAGGGGAACCTTCTGAAATTAAACAAAGGCAAATGCAGGGTCCTGCACCTGGGAAGAAATAACCCATGTACCAGTACAGGCTGGGGACTGACCTGATGGAATGAACCTCAGCAGAAAAGGACCTGGGAGTCCTGGTGGACAACAAGTTGTCCATGAGCCAGCAGCACGCTGTTGTGGCCAAGAAGGTCAATGGTATCCTGGGCTGCATTGGCAAAAGCATTACCAGCAGGTTGAGGGAGATGATGCTGGTCCTGTACTCAGCCCTGGTGAGGCCAAATTCATAACTGTGTGCTTCCACATGGCTGTGGAAAAATGTACAAAAACAGAGCTATGTGCTTCCACAGGAGATCTAATCCCAGCTCTCCCAAAAGATTGATGGTATGACTGTGCTGACAGACTTGTGCATGCATAACCTCAGTCCTCTATCTTCCTGAGATACTATAGATTACTGTGGAAAATGTTAAATGTGCTTTCAGATAAGTAAATATTTTGATGGGGAAACATTAAAACTTAAAATGTCACTTGTGTGTTCAGCCAAGCAGTGCTGGTGGACCGGACAATGTACATTGCTGGACAGATAGGTATAGAACCTTCTACCGGGCAGCTTGTCTCTGGAGGGACAAAGGAAGAAGCTAAGCAGGTAAGATGTCTCCTAGCAATAAACTTGTAATGGAGTTGCCACCTGCTTAAGTAAACATGGACTTACAAGAAATTGAAGAGATCTAGAGAGCACATTTCACATCCTCCAAGATGAGGGAAAGGCAGGAGGAAGTAATTCCATCCTAACCCTTTCATTTTCCACCCAAACAACTTGGAGGTCAGGGGAGGAATCTGTATTTCATGTAGGAAAACAAGAAATAATCAACGTTTGTACAAACGTTTAGACCCCAGTAAAAACCCTGGCTTGTGCCATGGGAAGTTTTGTTCCTCCAGAAGCAAAGGGGTAGCGTGAGGTAATAGGATGAGCTGGAGCTGCATCACACATTTACATCTAATGAATGGATATTTGTCATTTTTTAAAAGCTCCCTTTTATTAATTTCTGATACTGCTTACCCACAGAGGACTGTTGTGAGCTTATACTATAGCATGGGTGCAGCAAAGTTACAACTCATTTATGTACTTACCTAAATACAAGCCAGCTGCTAGTTAAAATATTTTTGTCTTGTTTTTCATTAGGCTTTAAAAAACATGGGAGAAATCTTGAAAGCTGCAGGCTGTGACTATGGCAATGGTAAGTGCTGCTGTGATAATGGCAAACAGGTGGTTGCTTTTACCTGGATAAAAAAATAAAATCAAGTTACCTTTAAAAAAAAAAACACAGCTGTTTGCTAAACATTAGGTTGATACCAATAGTTGGAAGAAACAAATAGAATCATGAGTCCAGGTTAAAACATAAAGCAACATGCAAGTCTTTGCAATGGGTATCAATGAAACACTGCCTTTTACCAGAAGTTCCTGCCCAGGGAACTGATATTTTAACTCTTAACTGGAAAGCTCAGGTATAGACAGAGCTGCAGATGCCTATCAACATTTTAATCATCCTAGGCTTTACTCCAGGTAAAAGCAAGTTTGTATCTATGGTGTTAATATCCTAGGCACTTTGAGTACTTTTTTGGAAGGAGAACTCTAGTAGTAGAGCTAAATGAGGTTTAATGCTGGTTTGGGCAGTCATGGGTAAAAAAATTCTACCATAGATTGTATTTTCAGGCCATTTATGGACTTTTTTTTCCTTGTGGTTAGTTTACAACAGATTTTTTTAAATTGCCCTGCTTATCAGTTCTGTGCCTCTTGGAAGAATTTGGCTTAGAATGTAATTCAAAACTGGGATTTTCAGAGCTGGTCAGGAATTTCTAATCCGTTAAAGTTTTATCACATAGTAGGTAATCAGATTTTTTAAGTGGTTCTCTAGGTGGTAGCTCTAATGGTCAGTGTCTATCTTCAAAACTCAAAATACTTAGAATACTTGAGATATTTTTGAAATAAAAAGCAAGAAATGCACTAAAGATTTTCAACTTTTGTATACACATCAGAGGTTTAAAATAACTGCAGTTATGTAATTTCTAGTTGTGAAGACAACAGTTTTGATGGCAGACATGAAAGACTTCAATGATATTAATGATGTTTACAAGCAATGTAAGTAGATCTTTTGTTTCTGTTTTACCAATGTGGCTTCTAGTACAGATTTTATTTACAGTAAGCAAAGTGTTTTAATGACTCAGATGATGTAGTTCCAGATTCTTTGAGATTTCAGTAGAAATATAACAAGAACCAGATCAAGCTCAACCTAATTTCTTGTGAATTTGTGTCCTACCATCCCACTAACTCAGTGTCATGTGAGGATCAACTCCTACTATCCCTACAGGTTGATCTTCTATGATTATTTAAATTGATATGTGCTGGTTTGTGCCTAACACAATTCTACTGTAGGCAGCCTTCAAATGCTTAATTTCAGATTTTGTAGCTCCTTTTCTTTAAAGCCAATTTGTATCTTTGAATGATTTGTGGGTTATTGTTATATATGGGACAGGTCTCGTTTTTTACATAAGCATGAGGCACACTGTTCCACTTAAGAAAAATAACATTTGTTTAACAACACTGAATGTAGACTGAAAGACATTATTCCAATGAGCCATAATGTGCAGAATAATTTAGGAGAGTATGCACAAATTCCTTATTTATATAGCTTTGGCTTTTAATTAGATAGCAACATCTGTCCTTGAATGAAGTCTCTTATTGATGAGTTATCAACACAGTCTTCTGCACGTCAACATGGAATTGTGTGTGTGTTTAAACAGAGAAAAACAGACCAGCTGGATACTTAGTTACTTGTTACCTCCTACCTGTAGTTCAAGAAAACAGTTGTTGCTGTTCTTTGATCATAGAATCATTTAGGTTGGAAAAAGATCCTGAAGATCATCGAGTCCAGCCATTAACATAGCACAGCCAAGTATACTACTAAACCATGCCATTAAGCACCACATCTACATGTCTTTGAAATACTTCTGATGACTTAACTACTTCCCTGGGCAGCTTGTTCCAATGTTTGACAACCCTTCTGGTGAAGAATCTTTTCCTAATATCCAATCTAAACCTCCCCGGGTGCAACTTGAGGTCATTTCCTCTTGTCCTATCGCTTGTTACTTGGGAGAAGAGACTAACACCCACCTTGCTACAACCTCCTTTCAAGTAGTTGTAGAGAGCAAGGTCTCCCTTGAGATCTTATTATCCTGCATTGTCAGTGCAAGACCCTGAAATAACTGTTTCTGAGGCTAGTGTTAACTCCATCAGTAAAACTTTCATTTAATTATGCAAATTCCTTGGAAGTACTCAAAATCAGGTTGGAGGGGGCTTTAAGCAATCTGATCTAGTAAAACATGTTCTTCCTGTGGCAGGGGGATTGGTTGGACTAGATAATCTTTAAAGACCCCTTCCAACCTGAACTATTCTATGATTCTACAAATTTAGTTACATCTTTACCAGAAAGAAAGAGAGAGTGGAAGCCCTCTTCTACTCCCTGGTGTTTGCACCTGGGTGATCACCATTTTGATTTAATCTTTCTTTTTCAGCCAAGTTGCTGTTAAGGCCATGCAGTGTCAGCAGAGTGCAAGCTATCACTGGCCACTAGATCACAATAATAACTGGTTTCTTGATTATGAATGGTAGCTTGCTGAGATGTTAGAGGAGTCAGTGACCAAAAGTATCTAACAAGGGGGAAACGATGGCTGGCACAGAAGGCTATATTGTAACCTGAAACTGTTCCAATTACTTCATTTTATACAGATTACTTTGAACTGTGATTTGTCAAGTTAAGTGACTGATGAATATTTCCCTTTAAATTACAGTTTTCAAGACAAACTTCCCAGCCAGAGCAGCCTATCAAGTTGCTGCCTTGCCTAAAGTAAGTCTCGCTTTTCTACCAAAAAAAACCCCCACAAAAAACCAACAACAAACCAAAAACAAAAGGTAATTTCTGAAATTCCTCACTTTGGAAGCATTCTGACAGCTTTCCTTATTCTGGAATAGCTTCAATTGCAATTACTTTTCTAATGAAGACTCTAAAGTATTTAGCTTTTTTCGAAGTATGCAAGTCTTATTTTCACATGCAATAAAGAGATCTGAATGTGTGAGAGAGATTTCTTTATGGGGGAAGATGGCTACAACACTAGAATTGAGGGGTTATGGTACTTAGGTAAGAGTAAAGTGAATCTTCAATATTCAACATCGATAAATAAAACTGTAATAAAACTGTCAGAAGTACAATCTCCCACAAATGTCCCTGTTCTTACAGGGTTGCATTATAGATCCAATTGCTTCACAAAATAGATATATTAGATTCCTAATATGTTTCTTCATTGTTTTCTCACAGGGTGCTCGAGTTGAGATTGAAGCTATTGCCATTCAGGGACCCCTCCAAGATGCTTCTGCCTGACTATAAATAGAGACTGAATATCCTTTGACAGCAGTGTTCAATTTAATACTTTTCCCTTGCATCCTATTCCTACAATTGGCTATCAGCAGTTACATACAATTGAAATCAGTAAACTTACCAAGGAAAGGTCTTTTCTTCTGGATTGTGGCCTTGGATTCTCTAAAATACCAGCTTTCAGTGAGTTCTGTTCACAAACCCTGGCACCTCTGGGAGTCCTGCTAAAATGAGCTGAGCTTGATTGCAGGATAGGGTACTTAACTTTGTGATGGTGACTGGATATTCAGGTATTGAAATGCATGTTTGGGTGAATGTATGACAGTTGTACTAGGGGTGATCTGCACATGGAAAACTGTAACGATGTGCAATAGTAGATTTTTAGCAACTATTTTAAGTAAGAAAAAGTGCCAGAAATGGGAAAACAGAACATTTGAATTGCTTAGTGTATGTCTTCACTTCAGTGTTTTGGGGAATTTTTCTGAACTGTCTTAAATTCTTTCTTTACAGAATAGATTACTATTGGAACTCACATTTTTTTCTCATATGGAAGGAACTGCTTAAGAAAATTAATTTCAGGAAGAAGAAAATGATGTTTTCCTGCTAACTTTATATATCAGATGTAAATTAATCTCTACCTGTAACCTTTTTCATTATCTTTTTCATAGTAGTTCAACTTTGACTGTCTTTTAAAACAAAACAAACCACAAAAAGCAAAAATCAATGAGAATAAATGGTAATTGAATCTGTAAAACTGTGCTTGTCTATTCTGGGAACAAACTTTTCCTGATTGTGCTTTGATATTCAATTACAAAAAAGATCCCTATCTTGCTTATTCAATCAGAAAGAACTAAAAACAAAATAATAGGTTTATTATCTATTTGCTAATAGCCAAGAATGAAAATAATCCTCCAATACAGGAAGCTTTCAGCTGCTGTAGCATTACAGTTCTTGACCTTTTTTTTCTCCGTTATTAAGGACAAAAGTATCTGCTTGATGGGGTGATTAAGCAATACTGGGAAATCAGACTAGTGATGCTAGTAAATTATCCCATCCCTCTGCATTTATCTTCAAACCAAGTTAGAAATGGATACTGTGGTTTTAAGGAGCTAGTTTGAAAGTCAGCTCTCCCTCATGGTAGAGTTAATTCCTCATAGCCATTGTTGGAGTTTGTCTACCTAAAGGTTTTTGGTTTATTCTCTTCTGTGAAGATGGCCCTCCAATTACATATGGGATGCTACTGTCACTGTATCTATACTTTCTTTGTGTTAAAAGTAAAAATAGCTATATAGCAGCTCAGAGAATGTATTATTTCAGTGGTAGAAACACGTACCTGCTTTATCAAATGCACTGTGAGGGGGATTCCTGTAGGCTGCTCCTTCCAGAGGCTGCTGTTTCTATGCCAGAGTGCCATTACCAAGTGCTTCAGAAGCTATTTCTAGTCCCACCTCTCATGACCAAAATCACTCAATTTTGGTAAGCAACAAAAGCACCAGTATAGCAGGGAGAGAGCATAATGCTGGTTTGCCACAGGTTAAGTCACAGGACTGTGGGTTCAGCTGTGCAACAACTGAAATCCAAACTTAGTTCTACTGTATGTGTATCGTTTGTCTTTTGTGTATAGTGCCAACTGATGATCATCTCACACACTTAATCAGATAATGATTTTCATATGGTAGGTATGCAAGAAAAATCCCATCTGGCAGCACCATGTTGCTGTCTACCTTTGCATGGCTCATGCAGATACTGCCTTGTCTAAAAATCCCCCTGCATTCAATACCATAGCCACACTGTGTGACTCATCTTCCATCCTATGTGGTTTCTTACCTTCCAGCTTGTCTGCTATGCCATTACTTAAGTTGCACTACTGCAGTAACTATTTTGTATTTTTCATGTGTTCCAGGTATAGCATAAAACAGAAAGGCAGTTGGAAAGTTGTGAGAACAGTCAGCACTACTTACCCTTCTAGATGTGGTCATTTCTTCTGCTTTTTACTGAGCTTATAAATGTTACTATTATGGAAAAAATATAATAATGAGATTGTCACAGTGAATACATATAGAAGTATGGATTTTTTACAGCATTATCTTGCTTTCCTTTGTCAAAATGGGAGGTAACTTATTTTTATTAGAAGCAAGATAATGCTTTTGGTATTTCAGAGAACTTCCAAGCAACAACCTTTGAAAAGTACCTGACTTTTCTGCATATAAACTTCCTACAAAAACTTTCAGTCTTGGCTTCTGCTCTCTCCCTGGCTATACTATTAATGTCTTTTATGGTCTACAGCTCTGACTCAAGAAACAATCCCACCTTAGAAACAACATGACCAGACTTGTTAGGAAGGAGCTAGCGCTAACATGAATAGGACTCTGGAAAACACAGAGCAAATGTTGCTTTGCTTTGTCAGTTAAGAATAATGAATAGAGTTACATTTAAACAGATGCCTAATTTATGTTTATGTTTCTCTGTTACAGCTTTGCTCACATACAATTACTTAGTTGGAAAATATTTCACTTACTTGTATCAGATTTAAAGTTCACCTTCAGCAGATGGCATTGAACACAAGTGAAGTTCAGCCTTGTATAATCACTTTGGTTATCCCTTCTTACCTCTCACATTATTCTCCACTGCCTTACTTGTGCTATGCTGCCTCTTTGCCAACTGGGAACCTAACACTAGATGGCAGTTTGTATTTTTTAATTTTTTTTTTCTTCATGCTAACTTGTTCATTTGCTGATGCAAGCCCTTTACAGATCTCCTTGGTGTGACTTCCTTGATGCAAAGGAGGGGAATACACCATTGCCTTCTGCAGTATGGTACAGTCTGAGACTGAAATGCAAGTGAAATACCTGGAGAAAAAAAAAAAAGGCATGCTGGATGCAGCTAATAGGACACAACACATTATTCCCCTTAAAAAAAAAGTATTATCAGTTTGTATTATTCTGAAAAGAGAACTGAAATCCACTTTTGGCTCTACATTTCTTTAGCCTTTAGCTGGAGACCAGTTGCTCAGTTTCTTGAATGGCTCAGATCTCAATATGTATTCTTCATGTACAAGACTGCTAGAATGACTGAAAGAAACTGTTATTTACAGCTAGAACATAGAAGTTCTCAACATAAACAATCAGCCTTCTATAGAAATGTTTAAAACTTTTATTATTTTTTAAGCAGCCATATTATTTAATTCTATCATTAAAAAAGGCTGAGCCCTATAATTCTCTAATATGAAAAGGAAGTAACATTGATAGGTCTTAGTTCAGCAAAGCACAGAAACATTTAATAAATCCTTAGATCCTTTAGAAAGGAAAAGGCAAAATAACTGTAATTTGTTGTAATCACAGAATATGTAAGGACTGAAGAGGACTGCAGAGAGCTGATACAGTTGAGTCATTGATTGGCTTACATTCCTCTTGTTCCCAATTAGCATTGCTTAAAAAATTGAAAAGTTGAAAGGTGAGGTAAGAGTGTCTGCTGTCACCTGTCTTCCTTATAACATCAGTGGTAGAAAGAGTAGCTCTGAGATAAGCAGGTCATCTTGACTCCCTTGTATCTCCACATTTTGTTTCCAATGTAGTCTCCTCTGTTGCTATTAACACTACCGATCTCTGTCACAGAACACCTCTTGGTTTATGCTTTTAAATTGTTCAGTGTAGCTGGTCACACTGCAACTCTTGATCTAACACACAACTTGCAAGCAGTCAGCATGGCTCCCCTGCCCATTTCATCTTCTGTGTTTTGGAGCAGGACTGTGCTGGCACAGGTGCTGGTGGCTGAACAGAATTCCCAGCTTGAAGGAAGAAACCGTCCAACAGAAGGAGTTGATGGTGGAAGTCCCTGGGCCCTGGCTGTATTTCCAGCCCAGTCCTGTATCACCCTGGGGAGTCCTTATCCTGCTCAGTATCTGTTGCCCGGCTCCTTAGCTCTCCCAAATCCAGGATATGTCTCTTCTGGCATTGATGATTTGGGTATGTGGACAAAAAGTTTGAATACCTGTGTTTGAATTTTAATCCCCACTTTAAGGTCAAAAGATTCTTAATAGAACTAGCTGCTTCTTTTAACTTCTCTCTTATAGAAGGCTAGGAAAAAAATTAAACCGCAACAGCCATCTATCAAAAAAATCCCTCCAAAAAAAATACATTTGGTTCTAAGAGTTTATGATGTTGCCTACAGGAAGATGACATTAAGTGAAGCTGACAAGGTCATAAGACTGCTGATAAGCAGAAAACCTTGGGTTTAGTGACATAGCTAAGGAATATCAGCTTACACAAAAGGGTGATAGGCCAAGGACATCAATTAGATTATTTAAGACAAACCAAAGTCAGCTGGAGTCAGATGCACATACACAGCACAAAATTTATCTCTTAGAGGGAATTTGTATACTTTCTGGTGACAGTAAAATTTTTTGTTAAGTCCTTTTGTACAATAAAACTAATAAAATAGCAACATGTTCTGTTTAGGTAACTGACCCTTTCTCTGTATTCTACTCCCTTATGCCAGAGAACCCTGTAAATACAGTCTCCAATAATATATAATATGTAGTCCTTCTGCAACGTTCACCATCAGAACAAATTTCTACTCTCTATCTCATCCATAACACCAATTAAATTTAGGGCTTGTTTTCACAGGAAATTTGTTTGAAAGCTTTGCTATTGGGCTTCAGCTCCAAAATTACTATTTAGCATTTTGGAAAATAACCAAGACAATCTCTGATAGCATACTTCTGGAGGACAGCACTACAGGGGAAAAACAATAGATGACCTCTCCTTTGGTAACAGGCTTATATATGTCTCTGCTTCAAAATCAATTTTAGAAGCCACAAATGGACATGAGGAGCTACACAGTTAACAACAGGTTATTAACATTTATGTTAACAGATGTGAAGTTATCTTTATATTTTAAGTGTTGTAGGATTTATAAGATTAAAACATCCAACTCATATTTAAAAAACACCTCTTGTCCCTGTTTTTGCAGAAGTCATCACATATCTTGTATTACTAACCTTTTGAAAAATTTCTGTTTAAAAATGGAGAGTGAGCAGCAGACACCCACTTAGGTTCTGGACATTTCACCCTCTGCATCTTCCATTTTCTAGAAAACTGGAAAATTTAGTTACATTTAGTAACTGTAACATTTAGTTACTTGCATTTAGTTACAGCCTGGTAAATAGACAATAGTCCTCCACACTTCAGCAGCCCACGCACACATACACAGGTCATTCAGGCACTCACAGAAATTGACTGTGTACTAATATTGAAAAAAAAAAAAAAGCTACATTGTATTCTTTATCCTATATCATGCTGGCTGAAGGATTCAAATGTTTGAAGTTAGCTATCTGAACCTGGAAAAAATGCTAATTTAAAACTGAATGGTTTTACTGCTGTTGAAAAATTATCCTGCTGTGCTAGCCATGGACAGAAGGCACCCTGTGGGAGGGAGGTGAAAGTTTGGGTATTTTGAACACCTGAAGTCTTGGCAGCTTGACTTCAAAAAAATAGATATAAAACTTTTTTTCTGATGCCTTTTATTCACGCCTGTGGCTTGTGTGTCAATCCATAAAAAGCTCTTCTATTTTCCCAACCTAAAAAGACTAAAAAGTGTTCATGCAGACAAGAAGAGCAGGCCCAAGAAGATGATGCTCATAGAGACATGACTTCTATTCCTTGTTATTATCTGTCTCTGAAACACAGGGGGGAAAAAAAAAAAAAAAAAATCAATTTAGCAATTAATTGAGGGTACAACTTGATATTCACTAAATCTTAAAGAAATTCAAAGTGAAAGTTCCCTGGAAGCGTCACAGGCTGAAGGGGTTATTTGCTCTTCCCCCAGATCTGTAAGGATGTTCTGTGTGGACCTGAAGCAGCCACTGCTTCCACTTCCGCCATCCCATTCATACACAGTCATCTTCTTACAGACATTAACATCATCTCTGTGAAATCCACTTATGCTACAACAATTTTATGTTCCTCCCTGTCCTGCTGCATACTCTCTCGACTTTTGAAATCACTAGAATTAGCTGGTAAAAATACTCATATTTGACACAGAGGCAAAGATCTCAAACATTAAGTCTTAAATAAGGACAAAGGGCATAAATTCAAGTACAGGGTGTTACATTTAAAGGTAAGAAAGCTGCTTTTCTTTTTTATCCTGAAGGACAGATACTGAAAGTGTTGCTCACAGAATTTGTGGGGTCTTCATCCTTAGGGATATTCAAAACTCAACAGGATGACCTACTCCAGCTGATCCTGCTTTGAGCAGGAGGGTGAGCATCAGCAGCTGAGAAGCTATGAGTCTTTCTGGCTTGCTTGACAAATAAAGATGCTTGCCTAATGGGAAGATTGATGGATAAAATAGTGTCAGAGCATCCCAGGTCAAAGTTCTTTTTTCCCAGCCAGAAGATCTTGCAAGGATAGGTTAGGAACACAGGATTTCCTTGTACTGAATGGCAGTATTTACCACAAGGCTGGGCAGTGAACATAGGGAAGGTGGGAATTTTGGAAGGAAATACAGGTCACAGAACAGACATGTCCAACTGCAGTGACTCTGTGACAGTCAGTTAAATTTGCATGAACATTGCTAATATAGCGTGAAAAAAAAATACCCATTAGTGGGTTGAATTCAACACACATTGTGTTACTAAGCATTCCCTTGTACAGAGATGGAGCTCAGCTACCTTTAGTGCAGTAGTTTGCATTAGGATAAGCTCATATCCTCTTAGTCATACCCTGTCAGAGGAGATGCTCTGAATGGTTTTGATCTCTCAAAGTCAGAATTTTTCCATTCCCTTTAGCAATCTTGCTTCCCTGCCCAGAATCTTGTTTTAGTTTTTCAATATCCTTTCAAGATGGAAGAACTGTTCCCTTACACAACAGCATCCCAGATTTAAATGGGCAGTGCTCCGTTCTTGACATTGTTTGCTTTTCTCACTCACAGTTGTTCTCTGAACTGTCTGCATCAGTACACTCCTTTCATCTGAAATGCATTACAGACACAAACAAGGCTGCTCTTTCTGCTTCCTTACAAAACTCTTGGGAAGAACATTGTCAAGGCAGGTAAATTAAGAAAGTAATTATTTCAACATGCTGGCTTACTGCTGTCAGCTTAAAGGCCAGAGCTTATACTAGCACTATGGAAGAACCAAAGACCTCTCATCCCACATGTGAGAGCTTAATTCAGAACTCACGAAAGGTGCTGGTTTAAGATATCTCCAACCCTTCCTGCTGAAGCTGTCCTCTTCTGAATCAGAGAAATACTCACTAGCCCAGAGAAATTTTAAGCATGGCTATGCAGGCCAGTGGTTAAGAGGGAATGGAAAGACGGAAAAGTGGTTTCAGTTATTTAAGTAACATTCACTGGTGGAAGGAAGGAGGTGTCTGCATTGCCTGGCCATCTTTTTCCATATTCTGGCAATACCAGCGGTTAACCTCTGCCTTCTGGGGCATGCAAATACCTTATATGATGGTCTCAGAATGAGTGTGGGATTCTTAGTGGACGCAGAGGAAGGAAAAAAACCCAGCACTTCTGTAGGAAGACCGATGACAGAATCATGAACATAATTTCCAATTTTGCTAGAGAGAAAACCCTATCCCCATGGAAAATCATCACATCAGTGAAGAATTCAAAGGCACTTTATTTAGCTTTTGATTTTATTTCCAACATGTGACTGCATTTGCTGTGCAATGCACCTTCCCTCCAGTGCTGCACTACTGATTTCAGCTGATAAGGAGACTGAAGGGATCTAAAATGACTGTCTAACATAGAATGGAAATCACAAAGCAGCATTAAGGCATTAGCTTACAAAAATCAAGCCTGCAAATAATAGCAAGCAGAGTCACGATTTTAACATAGGTTTTTATTTTCCAAGACTGCATGTTACAGTCTAGCATTCTCCCCAAAGACGGGTAATTTGTTACTGGTAAGACTCCTATATCATATAAAGATGACCCATGTAAAAAGCATGACTCTCAATGGATTGCTTCCAAAAATATAAGTGTCTCTCATTGTAAACAAAAATATTTGACTGCCTCTCATATTAAGATGCAGAAAGGAGCTGTATGCCAGCAGTGGGATGACAAAACATGCTCATTAAGGACAGCACAATCTTTTCTGTCTCGTAAACAAAAACCCATGTGGTCTTTCCCTCCTCTGTCAACATACCTATCTCTGTCGCTGCTGCACTATCCACAGCTTCTCCTGTTTCTTCTTTTGTTTCAGGCCCTCCATTTACTATCTCACAGAGCAGATCAGTTTCCACCTGTTCTCCCATCTCACCTGGGAATGGCAACCGCAGAGATCAAATTAGGATCCACTGAGAAAAGCACCAAGTGCCCCAGCTTCTTTCTGTAAACCTGATTTTGCTTTGTCAGCTCTCCAATGCCCCTTACTAAGGTATCCCCTGAATGAATCCATAGGGAACAAACAGGATGCTCTCAATTGCTTTCCATCACCCAGCTACATGCGTGTTTCATGCCCAGAAAGTTCTCCTGATGCTTTCACAAAATCCCCTTGGTGCACTATTCAATAAACATCATGAGTACTATTACTGTTCAAATTATTTTTCCCAAATTTTATTTTAGGCATGTGCAGTTTTACTTGCAATTGGAACAAAACAGAAATAGAAAACTTGGTAGCATGCTGATCTGGCTGAAACTGTGCTCGCCATGGGAAGCTGCTACCTAATTAATTTACTCACACAGCTACTGAAGAATAAAGGAAAGCAAAACAAATGCTAAGTATCATATGCACCACAGCATATCAACAGAAGATCCATTCTTCATCATATGCCTCATGGAAAGGTAATGGAAGCAAATTAAGATACTACATCTAGCTTGGAACAAACAGCAGCAAACACTCTTTTTCCTCAAAAGCCTTGCTCACTCACCCTGCAAGCTTGGTGGTCAAAGCCCTGTAACTGATCTTCAGGCAAATGGTCAATTGTAAATGTGTTTCCATGAACATGAAGTCATACTACACCACAGCATAGTGCCCTTCCTCCAGCACTATGCCCTGAAGCTCATAAATGGTGATTAATGAAATTGGAGTTCCCAGCTGGGTGAGACTAGGTGAGACAGATGAGCATCCAGTCATTTTCTGCTTACATAAAACGAGACTTTATTCCAAACAATAGGAGCTCATTTTATGTAGCGGAAACCTCAAAATTCTTTTGTGAAGAGACACAGTAGAGAACAAGCCAAACACACCATGCTTAGCTATTGGCATGCAGAGAGTCATAGACAGTTCAGAGATGTGCACAACAAAGCCACCAGATTAGTAGCACCATGTGTAACTGGCCCTGGGCTTCATGCAAATCAGTCCTCCTGCATCTTGCGCTTCAAGGCAAGTGTGGAGTGTGGAAGGCTGCTGATATCATGTTTGCCTGCAAATACATTCTATTTATGTGCTTCACCTGCTTATTCCCTGAAGAAATCCTCTCCCAGGAAGTATCGGATTCCTCACCAAACTGCTCTCTACTATTGAGGAGAAATCCAATTCCACCTGTGAAGTGTTCACCTTCTGCAGCCCACTGAAGACAGATGTCTTCCTGTCACTGACCTGAAGATGAGCACAGCTTGCAGCCTCTGGGAACAAGTACACCTCCCACCAAAGGTCCCTCTCATAGCACATGGATATATCTGCCATCTCATCACTGCTTCCTCATGCAGCCTTCCTCCCCACCTAGGCATCTCCAAACATTTTTTGAAAGCTTAGCCTTATGTCCCTCCACTAGTATTTCTATTCTGCTTGTGTAGTAGCCAGGCTTCTAGGACAGACTGGATATGCCAAAGATGCATCAGAGATGCTTTTTCTTCCACAACCAGGCATTCACCCTCCAACTTCATGTACACAGGGACCATTGCTTTATAATTAATACACGTGACTAAGTAATAGAGCCTCTGGTCTCCGCAAACATTAAGGAACATGTCTGAGCTACACAGAAACACGTTTTAAATGAGGGATGTGGGAGGGCACTTAACCTGCTAAGAACAAAAAGGACATGAAATGAAATAGCAGAGATAATGATTGGAAATGCTGATTAAATTTATTACAGCTTGGACTTGTGAGACTGAGGCTTCCTCAGCCACATTCTTGTACATCCTACTTTGTACAGGCCTCCCAGACCAGATTCTGGCTGTAGAAGCTCATGCGAGGCTCTCAGCAAAGACAAAAGGACCCACGCACAAGCCCCTGAAGGTGGAATTTGGTCTCCTGAATTTATGAAAGCATAAGTATTACCCTCAGTGAGGTGGTCCTCTTCAGTAATGTGTACATTCTCGATGACTTCCACTACAGAGCTGTCACTGCCCTCTACCAGTCCACTGTCCTCTGCTGGTCCTGGTGATGGTGCCCCAGCATCTTCTCCTGGTGCTGGAGGTGAAGGCTCATTGCTCTCCTCTTGCCATGCAGATGGCAGCTCAGAGCTTTCCTCTGTTCCTGCAGGCAATGGTTCGGTGCCCTCGGGCTCCTCCCTCTTACTGACTGAATCAATCTTCCCTTCTAAGACCAGATTTCCTGCCAGATGCTCAACCAGGTTTGTCTCCTCAGATGCAAGACTCACATCCTCTACTGTGTCCAACTGTGTTTGGTCAGCTATGGTTTCATGATCATCTGCAGCTGGGGTGTTTTCACCTGATAATGCTTTTAGTTAGGGCAAGGCAAGAGAAAAAAAAAAAAGAGAATTACAGATAATTGGTGAGTGGGCATGTGAGCTAGATGAGAACTAGACTCATAGGGGACACACAAGCACTACCTGTCAAAGAGCTCCCAACCTGGCTACAGAGAATATTGCTTCACAGGTCCACTGCTCTTACACATATCCAGTAGAGGATGGTGCTCTTCTTATACATATATAAAAAAAAGTTTGGCTTGATGCATATCATACATGTTTATATGACGACAGCTGACCTGTTTACAGGTCAGTGCCTTATTACATTTAGCTTTACAAATCTGAAGTGTGCAGGTTTGCTGTTGATAGGATGCTATACAAGGAAGCACCTTTCTCTGTCCCACAACAATCACAGGATAAACATGCTGAGCATGAGGGAGCTGCTGCCGTGGGCTGCATGTGGGAAATTTCTGCTGGTGTCTTCAGGTGGGCTGAACAAAGAACACTAAGACAAATTTCTCATCCCAGAGAGTGAACAGTGTCCATTTCTTAAAAAAAAAAAAAAACAAAACCAGTTTGCCTTTAAAAGCTAAACTACCATTCATACTACACTTTGTAGGATAAAACATTAAACAATAGGAAGCCTAAACAAAACTTCCACATCTTTCATCAACTTACTGACAAAGTAAAGCAATGGGCTGTTTTGGCAGACAAAGTTTTATTCATAAAGAAATGGCAGTATTACCCTGACAGGCATTTAAGAATAAAAGTTTAAGACTCACAATGAGCTATGCCTACCTATCAGACTGACTTAACTTTCTGATTAAATTCAGTTTGACGAGAGCTTGTGCCTAACCTTCTCCTAAGGCATGTCAGGATGAAAACCCTGGGAACTCATGTACAAAATCCATTTATGTAATAATTACAAAACTGAACAATTTGTATTTTCTGAGAAGACGATGACTGCAGTGTCAAAGCCAGTGAGCAGAACCATATGATACTTCATACACACATAGATGAACAGAAAAAAATTAATGCATCCTGCTCTGTACCACCACCTGAAGGCACTACCAACTCATTCACTTGTGCCAGACCACAGTGGCACCCTGTCCCTGACAGGAGCCTTGGGCAGTGGAAAGTGTAGAGAAACCCAACCCATGGTGCTGGCTTTCAGTTTTGTCAGTAGACATTCCTCTGTGAACCTGCCTAAGCCCCTTTTCAAACCATCTACACTCTCAGCCTACACCATGACCAGTGTCAATAAGGTTTACACTACCTGTAAAACACAGTGTCTGATTTTAAGCCTGCTGCTAGTCATTTCATCAAGTAACACCATTCTTGTATTACCTCAAACAGCAAATCCATTTCCCTGTTTACCTTCTCTAGATCTCTATCACATCTTGTCTTCAGGCTCAACTTTTCCTAACACAAAGCTCAGCATGAAACAGATACCTAATCAGAATAGCAGCAAGTAAGTTTTAAATTTAAGCTACTCCAAGCAATGACTAAAAAAAAAAAAAACCAGTGTGTGCTCAGAGGCTTGATCTTTCCACATTTTATTTTTTTATCCCCTTAGACACTTCCCATGCTTTCGTCTTGCTTTATACCAGGTGGACAGAGAACATTCAAAACTACAGACAGAAATAAATGAGCCATGAAAACTAGCATGTTATACTGAGTTTTCAGTTGGTATTACCAGCAAAAAGACATAATTAAAACCCACTACTCCTAGGAATCTCATGCAGTTTCCTTAAATATCAGCCCTGTAACTTCCAGCTAGTCCTCTCTTCATCAAGATGTTTTATATAAATTGGATTACAAAATACTGCCATGAAATGTTGAGACTCACACTGCTGGCAACTCTAGAAGCATTCCTCTGCCATCATCTGAAATGCAAAGAATTCTCTAATATGGAAAAAAATAAATCCTCCCAGCAATCTGTTCAATACCTTTATCTCCAAAAAGAATGAACAGTGTGGGGCAGTCAACATTCCTAGCATGCCTTCTGGTTTTATTTTAAAATTTAAATTTAAATATGGAAACAAAGTTAACTTTGTTACTTAACTTCTACTGAACAGCAAGGATAGTCTTATGGGGAATACTACAAACGCACCTTGCATCCAAAATTAATCCTCTGTGACCTGAGACAAATCAAAGTCCCAAGAGCACTGCCAGTGCTGCCAACCGTGCTGGGGAGGATGTACAGACCTTTTAAGGCTAAGGAAGGACCGCGGGCACAGGTGTTGCTAGTTCACTATTATTTTAAAGGAGGGGGGAGGAAAAAACAAACAAACTCCAAACCACATGGGATTTACAAGGTATCATACAAAAGGATCAGTCGCAGGACCTCTCTGAAAATTAAAAAAAAAAAATAAAAACCTCCCTGGGGAGAGGCTCGGAAACCAGCGAGTGAGTCCTTTACCAGAGTCCTCCCACCAGTGCCGAGGAGCAGCTCTATCGGCAGCGTGGGCACAGCTACAAGCCGGGAGAATCCCGACGGCCCCTGTCCCCCACGGCGCCTTCGCGGGGACCGGATCACCTGCGGGCGCTGCCTCCCGCCCCCCCGGCCCCCAGCCCAGCTTACCCCTCGGCGGCCCGGCGGCAGCGGGCGGCAGTTCCTGGGGTCGGCTGCGGGCGCTGCTGGAGCAGCCCATGGCGAAGCTCGACGGCCGGCGCTGCAGCCTCGTCCCGGGGCGGCGTGAGGAGGGGCTGGAGGTGCTGCCGTGCAGCACCGAACAGGGGATGGACGCAGGAGTGGCCCTGGCGATTGGGCTTTAAAACACTCCCCCGGCCAGGGAGACTGCACTGCGCGCCAGGGAACACTGTACTGTTCGCTCCTGCCCTAGAAACAAGTTTCCGTGCTCTGTATGGGTGCCGCAGGGGCTAAGTAGTAGCAGCCGAGAAAGGGGCTGCAGGTGTGTGTGACTGCAGCTGGAGAGCCATGAATCTAATCCTGGGTGTGTGTACGTGTAGGTAAAACTCGCGAGCGAACTTCAAGAGAGGTTAGCATCGAGTAGAGGGAGACCTGCACACCCGGTGGGAGGGTCCAGGATCTGGGCTGGGATTGCTAGCTAGACGGACCTGGAGGCCATGCTGAGGCTGCTACATGCAGTGCTCTGTCTTAGTATCCCAGGTGTGTGTATGCTCGCACCCACGCAGAAGGCTCAGCCTCGATACTGGCCTTCCCTGCAGACGGGAACAGCAGCAAGTGCATCTGTGGGAATGGGATGGGGAGACCTTTGGGGTCTCAGCAGCTGGGAGACCAGAAGGAATCCCTGGGTTGCAGTGTTGTCTGGATTCAGCTGCCACCTGTAACAGTCTTGCTATCAGCCTTAAAAATAAAATAAAGATAATATGACTTTTATATTTGTGTACAGGAAAATCTGCAGATGTCCAGGGAAGCCCCGGTGACTTAGAAACTTTCCAGAGAGTAAGATTGAAGAAGGTTTGCCATAACCAATGTAGTGTGTTTTATTTATTGCACCCAAGACATGTTTTATTATGTCCTTCAAATTTAGAGTAATAACCCATTCTTCTAAATAAACTTTTATCCATCCAGAAACCTGTCTAGACAAATCATACTGTCTTTGGACATTTGGTCAGGTCTTGTTGATGTCCTGCAGACAAGGTGGGGCAGTAGCAATTAACTCCAGCCAGACAGCAGAATTTATGGAAATCCTGGACATGTGGTATACTGTATGGTACTCATACTATCACAGTAGCACAAGTGTCAAGCTCTGGCATATCTGGGAAAGACTGATACAGATAAGCTATGTACTGTATGGACATAAGGTGTTCCCTGGAGCCATCAGACTCACTGCATGTGCAGTGCACACTGAGCGCACCTATGTAACTCTGGGAAATCACCTGGCAAACATATGAGAAGCAAGACAGAAAGGAATACAGCACATAAACTTCAACATGTTAACTTCTGTGCTCTCAGCTTGAGTTCACTTTTAGGATAGTTTTTAAAAATAATAGAAAAACAACACTCTAGGCTGTATAAGATTTCTCTGTGGCTATATGTAAGATTTCTACCAGACACTAGACAGTGAAGTGCTGGTAACTTTAGTATTAGCAAAGCATGCTGCTGTGTAAGCACAAAAGCAGAAGTCCAGTGAAGGGCTAAACAACTTAAAAGCTGATTTCAGAAATATCAAATGTTCAGGCTGCTGGTGTGAAATCCTGAAAGTGCTGTGGTGGGAGCTGGGTTGGTTCCCTACACAGCACCTATGGGTTCCCTATATAGCACAGGTGCAGGTGCCTTAGCGTCAGAGGTGGACACACCTGTGAAGGCACCAAGGCACCCAACTACTGCCTACCAACAGGAACAGGCTCTGCTGCCACAGGTAGAAAAGCAGAAGTGTCTGTGCTCGTGAAGGAGTTCTGACAGCTGAGGGAGCTGCCTGCAGACAGCAAACATGCGAGAGAGAGGTGGCAAACATATCTGATAGGGATATCAGGTAGCTTTCTTCTGTGATGTTCTTTCAGAGAACAAAGCAAGGAGGCTGTGCCACCAGGACAGACTCATCAAGCACAGAACACTGAGGAAAGTTAAAAAATAAAGCAAGCTACATTCAGTTCATAGAATCATAGAATGGCTGAGGTTGGAAGGGACCTTGAAGATCATCTAGTTCCAACCCCCCTGCCATGGCAGGGACGCCACATGCACTAGACCAGGTCATCCAGGGCCACATCCAGCCTGGCCTTAAACACTGCCAGGGATGGGGCCTCCACAACCTCTCTGGGCAACCTGTTCCAGTGCCTCACCACCCTTTGGGTAAAGAACCCCCTTCTAATCTCCAGCCTAAACCTCTCCTCCTTCAGCTTGTAGACATTCCCCCATGTCCTGTTGCAATCAGACAAGGAGAAAAGTCTCTCTCCTTCTGCCCTATAATCCCCCTTCAGGTACTGAAAGGTCACTATAAGGTCCCCTCTAAGCCTTCTCTTCTCCAGGCTGAACAACCCCAATTCCTTCAGCCTGTCCTCGTAGGAGAGGTGCTCCAGTCCTTTGATCATCTTCGTGGCCCTCCTCTGGACCCACTCCAAGAGGTCCACATCTTTTTTATGCTGAGGAGCCCAGAACTGTACACAGTACTCCAGGTGGGGCCTTATAAGGGCGGAATAGGGAGGCAGAATGACCTCCTTAGACCTGCTGGTCATGCCTCTCCTGATGCATCCCAGGACACGGTTAGCCTTCTGAGCTGCAAGCGCACACTGCTGGCTCATGTCCAGCTTTTCGTCAATCATGACCCCCAAGTCCTTCTCTGCACTGCTGTTCTCAATGAGTTCTTCTCCCAGTCTGTACTCATATCTTGGGTTGCTCCTACCCAGATGCAGGACCTTACACTTGGACTTATTGAACTTCATTTGATTCTCACAGGCCCACTTTTCAAGCCTGTCCAGGTCCCTCTGAACGGCATCTCGCCCTTCTGGCATATTCCTTCTCTTGTTGGTGGAGCTTTGTATCTGCTTCCCTCTGTGTCCTAAGCAATGAGAAGTTATGTAACATACACCTACTGTGGATCTTACAGAAACAGTGGAGAAAGGAATTCAAGATTTATGAGGCCAGAGAGAGGGAACATGTGGCGGCATGTGTCAGGAGCCAAAGCCTCCTGGAAAGGAGGGAATCTGAAGATCTTTTTATCAGACTAATTACTATATTTAAAACTCTGCACCTGTGGATTTCTGCACAGTTTGGCCCTTAGAAAATGCAAGTATCTTGTTGTATTGGCGCTATATTTAAGCTAGCTACACATACAGGTATATAGATGTATGTATTTATAGATGTATATATTTATATAAGTGCATACACATATACTCCTTAGCATCCTTTCACTGACTGAAAACATATCCAAGGTGTGCAGATAGCCAGGAATTCACAACAGACAGTATTTAGCCTCAAGATTTTCCCTGTTCCTTACTAAGATAACCTCTCTGCATTTGGCCCATTCTCGACTGCAGCTCTTTCCTTTCCTTACTTCCTTTCTCAGAGTAAAGCCGCTGGAAGGGTGGTCAAGGAAGAGCTTGCATCTGGATCCAGCAGACCTGTTGCAATACTAGGATGCCAAATTCCCAGCAATCTGAAACAAAGAGCTGCATCTGTCTGCCTGACAACACAGGATAGCTTGGTGCATGACCCTGTGAAAGTCATATGAACACGTTTGCATTAGCTGTAAATATGATGATTAGCAGAGAACACAGTCTGTCACTTTTAATATCCTTGACATGTGCGAAAGGAGAAAATAATGGCAGCAGATGTTCACACAACGTTGTTGTGTAATTGTGCAGAGATTTTGTTGGGACTAAAAATGTAAGAAAGATGAGGACTGTGTTTTTGCATATTTCCATCCTATGAAAAGAGCATGCTGTGGTCAAATTGGTAAAATAAAAATGTGGGCCTACCTTTTCAAAAGATCACTCTTCTGTTTTAGGTTAAATCTTGTCTTTCAGGGTTAGTGTGTGACCTCTGGCACCTGAAGGATAGTAAAAATTAAGCTGCCTCCCCCTTGCAGTGGCTTTCTGTACGTGAAGAAACTTTTTAATTGAAAAGAGTTGTTATGCATTGGCACAGGCTGCCCAGGGCAGTAGTGGAGTCAGCGTTCCTGGAGGCATTCAAACAACGTGTAGATGTGGTACCTAATGACTGCGTCCAGTCGCATGCTAGCGACAGGTTGACGGTTGGACTGCTCTTAGGTCTGTATCCCACGCCCCTACGCCGACAGGAGCCGCAGCAGACATGACGAGCTCCCGGCTCCCCGCTCCGTGCGCCCCTTAGTGGCTCTTTGCTGCAGCGTCCGGCCCGGGTTTGCAGCCGATGGTTGGGCGCAGGGGCAACCGCAACCGGCGGGAGGGAGAGGGAGGTTGCGTGCGGCTCTCGCGAGAGCTGCTGCGCGGAGATCCGCGATGCTTTGCGGGTCCTCGCTCCTTTCTGGCTGCCCGGCCATCTTGGCGGCGCGTCTCCGGTGAGTGGGGTTCGGCCGGGGCGGCGCGGGCGGGCGCGAGGGGCCGCTGCCGGGTGCTAACGCCTCCCCCCGTTCACCCCTGTGTTCCAGTTACCGCCCGACCCGACCCGAGGCAGCAACATGGTGGCCGCGAAGAAGACGGTGAGTGGGAGCGGTCCGCGCAGGTTTCACGTGGCGGCAGCTCGGCCTTCTGCAGCGGCTGGTGCCGTGCGGGACGGGGCGGAGGAGCGGAGCGGGTCGTGCTGCGCAGAGGCACAGTGGGACCCGGCATGGTCTGCGGAGGGGGCGGGGGTGGCAGGTGGTCCTGGGCACAGCCGGAGACGCCTGTCGCCACACTCGGAGGTCGGGTCTTGCCTGCTTGCACAAGCTGCCAGCCGCGCCCTGCCGCCGTCTCCAGCCGGCTTTTCTGGCCTCGGTTCCTTCCTGTGCACAATACCGGGCTGTTTATAGGGCCCCTGTTAGCTGGAGGTGTAGGATGAGCGGGTGCTGAGTTCCTAGCGTGGGTGGAGCTCGGCCTTTTCATTTCTGCTATGGTTTTCTCTTAGAGCGACTCTGGCACGTATGGGTTTCCTGTTAGATGATGGTGTTCAGCCTTGCAAATGCACTAACGTGTTCACGAGCACCGTGCTTTCCTCTTGGAGTGTCAGTTCATATTGCATGTGATTTCTTGTTTCTGCTAACCAGTATTGGTGTGCGCCCTGGAAGGGGCATACTCCGAACTTGGCATAGATTTGTAGGGCAGAAGCAGTATTTACTAGATGAGCTTTGATAAAGGCCTGTCAAATATACCCAGATATTACTGATTAAAGTAGATAGAAGCAACAGTGCTTTTAAGAATGTTTTTTTCTATTGTAAATTTTCTATAGTACATGAGTATGAGGTATTTTTTGAAGTCGGCAAAACATAGTATTGGGAATACCCTCCCTTATCCACATGATTTCTCATATGCATATGGTAGGTTGGCTTTTCTTATTCTGCATTGCAAATTATAGGGAAATTATTAAAAATTTCCTTGTGTTTGGAATTTCTTCATGTTCTCCACTTTTTGCAAGATGTAGGCTAACAGATAATAATGCTTTTCTGTATCTTTTTCAGAAAAAGTCCCTAGAGTCCATAAACTCCAGGCTTCAGCTGGTTATGAAAAGTGGCAAATACGTGCTAGGATACAAACAGACTTTGAAAATGATTCGGCAGGGCAAAGCCAAGTTGGTCATCCTAGCCAACAACTGTCCTGCTTTGAGGTACGCAAATGTATGAAGAAACAATTCTCTTTAAGACAGTTGTTTTTTGTACAAATACAGTGTATACTTAATTGCTACAGTGAATTAATAATGCAGAATACTTTACTGGCACATTCCAGAGTAAGTGTAGAAAACCAAAAATAGATACTTGAAAAATGGCAGGACTGTTACACTAGGGAACATATTTGTGGGGATCCCAAAAATACTTGAGGAAAAGTATTGGGCATTAGTGTCTCATGGTGGAAGTCAGAAGAGAAGGGAATATACTGTGATGGTTTGGATTAGAACAGAATTAATTACGGAATATACATTGGTTTTTTTCAGAAAAATGCAGAGTTTCTTTCACAGCTAGTGGTAGCCAGAGCTGTATTCCCTCTCTGGCCACTGGGTATCAGCATTAATAAGTCATCATTCTTACACTTTGGCTTAGCTTCCTTACTTTCCTGTAGAAATGAGCATATGTAGGAGCAATCTCAAGGATTTGCACTCCAGAAGCGAGTTTGCAATTAAATCCCTTCATCATATTTCTGGATAAGGATTCCTGAGCCGCAACATACTAGTGCTGTTGTCTGGCAAGGAACAGGTGTGCTTTTTTAAGGTTTGTGTGATTGGAGTTAAGAGCTACTTTTGCTGTATTAGAGCCTGTCAGGATTGTTTGTCACTACTGTAACACCTGGGGTTTGAATTTCAGAAAATCCGAGATCGAGTACTATGCCATGCTTGCCAAGACTGGTGTCCATCATTACAGTGGGAACAACATTGAACTGGGCACAGCCTGTGGGAAGTACTACAGAGTATGCACACTGGCTATCATTGACCCAGGTATGGCTCTTACAGTGTAGTGACCAAATGGGTATGTATTTGTGCTTTCTCCATTCACCTCTGAGGAGCAGCATTGAGCAAGTAATGTGCATGGCTGATGACACACTTTGCTGTCCTTCTCTGTCAGGTTTAACTCTTAAGTATAATTTTCCTCTGACCAAGATGCTGGTTTTTTTGTGAGTCCTAGGTTCTTAGAACCTGAGAACCTGGAATTACTGCTGCATTTTTTTCACTAGTTCCTTTTACTGCTACACCCTGTGACCATGTGTTTTGCCTGTCTTTCGGCCTGTAATGATGTTTCAGTGGCTTGGAAACAAATTTATGGTACATGCTTCTGAGCCCATCAGCTAGAATGAGCTTCTGCTATATACTGTTTACATCAACCTTGTTGGACTAGCTTTAATCTAAGACAAAGGATTGTACGTTGTCCTGCTTCCCAGGATGATGTATACAAAAATAACCTATACACAGGTGGATACTAGTCCAGGATTGAAAATTATATTAAATATTTTATTTTAAAACTCTTAATTCTGCCTGTAATTCCTGTGGTTCCATAGCACTGTTTGTCCTAGATCATTGGTCAGGTTCCTCATATAGACTGCTAATTAGCTGATTTTCATCATCTAAAGAATTATTACTCTTGTTTTGTTTGTTGAATAAAATACATATTTAATGTTTACAGATGTAATGATTTTTTGTAATAACTTTTACCAAATGTTCCTTAAGTGCTGTTTCTTCAGAAAACTTTAGTCATGGTGCTTCTATTTAAATACTAGCTGTAAACATAACATTTCCAAACATTACTTCTAGGTAACACTTACCTTTGGGTGGAGAAGGAACTCTTAAGTAAATCTTACTGCTGTGCAATGTAATGCGAATCTTCTCGCTGTCCTGATATGTCTGTGATCAGGGGAGGCTAGACATTCGCTAGATTAAAACTATGCATTGTGTCCTCCAGGACTAGCTTGCTGCTCTAGTACTGGCTTTGTAAATGCTAGTGACAGGTACATCATTGCCATAAAAGCATTATGTATGGATTAGCAAAATGCAGTTAAAAGTATTTTTTATCAAGCCATCAAAAATACCTTTTTGTTGTCTAAAGAGACTGTATTTGTATTGCTTTTAAGTGTTGTTTTCTATCTGTAGAATCCACGTGTTGGGGGTTTTTTCCTTTACTTTTTGGCTTATTTCTGAAAACAGACCTTTCTGTGAGTCCTCTTGTAACAATATATCTTTGTTTTACAGGTGACTCTGACATCATTAGAAGCATGCCAGAACAAACCAGTGAGAAGTAAATTCTGTAAAGGTGTTATTTCTACAATAAAACTGGTTACAGATTTGTTTTAAGAAAAATTTGTATTATACTTTTGCTGGTTTTAGGGAACAAACTATATAAATGAAGATTCATTACCAGTACTGTGTTTCCTGTTCTGTTAGAAATAACTTCACAAGACAAAACTTGCCTGTTCTTCCTCTAGAAGTTGTGGATCATGGGAGTTAAGTGGAGGAAGACTTGGTCACGGCAAATAACAGTGCTAATTCCCAACAGTCTAGGGCTTCCTTATTTGTTATGTTTTTTGGAGTGCTAATGCAAAACCAAGGCACACTGTGAGTTACAGTAGTAAATTTGGGATGTTGGTGGGGGATCCCACAGGGTTTACTTACAGTAAAAAAATTCACACTTTTTACCAAGTCAGTCACAAAGTACTAAAGCAAATTATCCCCTTTGTCTTTTCCTTTTAAGAGAATGTATGTCTGTGAGATGGCAAATAAGATAGCTGCAGTAGTCTACTCTTGTTTGAAGAATATATGTGAAACCTAATTGTTGTGAATGCTGTCCCACATGTTTTGGTTTCATATATGTGTGTAGCTACAGAACTATATACATATTCACCCTGGGTGCATAAAATAAATAGCAGAGTGAGTGGAAGAGGGAACTAACAAAAGCAAGCCAAGTAAAGTCACACCCTGAAAGTACTTCAAAACATGGAGGTTTCACTTCAAAAAAATAACAGCATTTTATTATTTTGCATAGCTTATTTCAGTTTAGTTCTGCTTAATTGGAACTTTTGCTAGTTACTAAATCGTTTATATATATAAATTTTCAACATTTCTTATCTGCAAGAACACATAGTAGATAGATGCAGGGATCCAAAATACTCTCTTTGACTTCAGACACAAGGATTTGTTATCTTATTTGAACCAGTTTAAGAAAATAGCTCTGAGAAGTTTGTATGTATAAATATACAGTGTAGTATACACTTCAAATTTTGATCAGTATTTTAGCCTGTTTTCCAAATCTTCCATTCTCTTTGTCATTTCTTCCAGTAGACAAAAATTAAGGAAAAAGCTACAGAAAGGATGCATTAATAGAAAAAGTGTCAGCTGCCTGATTGCTGTGGCCTATGAACTTGCTCATTTCCTTTCTTTGTTACCCTCTGTCTCACAGCAGTTTTCTGATCTAATACTCCCCTGTATTTTCTTGTTCTGCTTTGATCAGCTGACTTGAGGAAGTTCACCTGTGAAGTCCTGTTCATTAAGGGGCACACCTAGACATGGAGTTGAGGCTGCAGCTTATTAAAGAGTGGTGCTTCTGAAAACTGTCCATTTTCCTTTAATTTACAGGGAAGCAAAATACCCTAGCTAATGCTGTTTAAAAAATTCTGGATTTAAATCCCATGAAAATGACATGGAAGCTACCAGTAGATTATAATATAGTACAGAACTCCATGACCGCAGTAAGAATGTCTGCTGATGGTCTATTCCTGCCCTGGGATGGTGTAGCATTGAGTACTGCTCTTACAAAGCCAGTGGTTTCCAGACCAATGTAGACTAGAACACAACAAACCCCATGGGGTGTAGGGCTGGCTCCACTAAAGGTAAGAAGCTGTAGCAATGCAAAATATTTATATTTATGAAAAAGTCTAAATATTGATACCATATCTGCTTGATTAGGCAGAAACAGTTTTCTTGAAGAAAACACAAATTTACTGCATAAATAAATACTGCATGATGCAAAATACTGCAGAAAGTTGTCTTGCTAATTTGGTGGTGTTGTCTCTTGAGATATCTGTTGGATGTTACAGGTAGTGTAAAGGCTACTCTGCAAACAGCTCCCTTGAAAAGACATGCTAAGGGAGAGGGTGATGTGTGCTATTGATCTGCACTTAGCTAATTTTTATGTGCATATTTGTTTATGCAAAAGTAATCACACCTCAGTCCTCTGCATTCCTCTTAAATGACTGCATGTGGTGATTCACCAAGCAGTTCAGAAGGGAAACATCTCCTGTGCTGACTCCTGGAGCCAGTAAATGCTATTTTGGTATCATGTAAAGAAAATGCAAAGCAAAGTTTGTTAGTTTCAAATTGCGCCAGTCATTTCTTTGCTGTCCTTGAAGGTGTTTACTGTTAGGGATTATTAAAAGTTAAGATCCTGATTAATATGTTGGTCCCATCTATGAATGAGAGGCAGATTTCAATTCTTAAAAGCCTTGCTTCTTTAGAGATTAACATTAAGTAGTTTAGCTTTTCGTTACAGTAGACTGATCTGAGCTATGGAGGCATCTTAGACTTGATGTGTTACAGGTTCTTTTGACCTGACCCCCCCCCCCCTTGTACATGTGAGAAACAATTACTCTGAAAGGATATATCGCTGGGTGAGTTTTCTTACTTCATTGGTTGCATAGTTCTGGAAGGTCACAAGGTTTTCACATTTGCACTGGTCTTTATCTTTTGAGGCTTTTGCTGAAAAACAGAAACAGTCCAGCATAAGCTAAATAAGGAATAAATCAAATGGGAGGGGGAAGGAAATGACAAGGACATACAAATGCAAAGCAGGTTCAATAAAGCCTCCTGTTCTCAAAACAGGTCAACATCCAAAGGAATGCTCTGGGCAAATGTGTAAATACTGGAAAATTACTAGTACACAACATTTACACCTTTCTATTAAAAGAGCATTCTGGATTATTCTAAACAAAGGTAACATTATTACCTGTTGTGGAGTGAGTGTGACTGTCTTCAAAAAGGTACTTGTGGTGTAGTGCAAGATTGGGACACGCAATGACATCTGTGATGGCTATTGTGGTTGATTCCGGTCCTGCAGGAACCCCCCCCCCCAAAAAAAAAAGTCTAAAAGTCAAACCCACTTATTTTTTCTTTTTCTACTCACACGCACTGGACTTTTTAATTACTAAGCTGACTGACTGCAGTACAGATCATTCATGGAGAGGGCTAGAAATAAAGATGTGAAGGAAGCAAGGTGTTAGGCTATTTACTGTATACACGATTTAAGTTGTGGGTTGCAGAACTGAAAAGGAGTTGTGAAGGTTCCTGTGAGAAACAGGAGTGAGTGGAAGCTGGACAGGCTTTAAAACATCAAGCACAGTGTTGAAATACAAGTTTCCCCATGAAGTGATTCATTTTTAAGGAGCATACAGCCATGCATTTGTTACAGTGAATCTCAGAATTTTTGTACAGAGCAGATCTGAATTGCAGAAAGGAGAGTGCCTGGGAGGGGGTAGGACGGAGAAGGGGGTGAACAGTTCTCTCATAGGTGAATTGTTAGGTTTCTCTACAGAAGGCAGCATGAAGAAGCAATTTAGCAATAATCTGGGGAGACAGCAGGACACTAAGTTAAAACAGCCAACCTGAAGGCTGTGGACCAGTCTTATGAAGCCTCCCAGATGATGGATCCTGCTGGTGAGCTGACTCTCTCAAGGCTGGTGTAGTAAAGAAATTGGCAAAGGAAATGAGATTGCAAAAGGAGCAACAATAATGTTTCTCTAGAAACCCACCCAGCGTTTCTCTTATAAAACATGGGTACCTGGGACTACCTTATTTAAATATACCCAGAGTTCTTTCTTTCACTGAAAGTGAATGCATGAGGATAAAAGTCAATGGTGCAAACTCTTATGATGTGCCATGAAGATGGAGTAGGGAGGTAGAAGGTGGTTCTAGGCACCACAGATCTGTTAGTCTAGTGAATTTTGACATCATAATATGCAGCTGTGCAAAGTTGCACTGGGAAGGAGACGAGACCCTCTGGGTGGAGGCTGTTATGACCGAGCGTGAGGAACCGGGAATGAACAGAGGTAAGTCACTGAGTAAGAAGACTCAGTTCAGTGGGCAGAACTACAATACTTATATTGTATTTATACAATATTTATGAAAAAGTGTGTGGGAGCCAACTGGTGGAAGGAACAGATTTTGGAGAAGAGTTCAGAGCAGAGAGGTTTGGGATGAGATCAGAACGTAAGGAGAAGTCTGGCAGAACGATCAACCGGGAACAAGGATGGTGAGCTTTTCACTGTAGGAGGGAACAAACAGGTAAGGTGAACCTTGAATGTTTGACCCTGACTAATGACGTGCTCTAGAATAAGAGCTGTAGGCTAATGAAGCTAAAGAACTGACCTGTAAAGTTTCAGCTTTAGGCACTGGGCTGGTACAGACAAAGCAATTAGGATTCAGATGTAAAGGAAAGACAACTGATAGATACATTGGTAGAGGTGTGGCAGAAGGTCTCCAGTTCGAAATGGGATTTGGGTGCTCCAGAAACTCTTCTTTCAGGCTTCAGAAAGTGGCTGGGGCCCAAAGATTTCTGACCTCATCACATCTGTAAAGCTGTAAATAATGATGAGTAGTTACAGAGGCTGCTAACCCTGAGTCCCTTGGTGAATTCAGAGCAGTGAACATAAATATTCAAATTTGTTGGGAGCAATGCTAACGTTGAGTGTTTTTCAACAAACCCTAAATAATTTGGTAGGAAAAGCCTGTAAGAAAGTGTCTTCAAAAAAGCATGTCTTCAGAAGCAGTGGCTGACTATTTGCAGCAGTGGTAACAATCTGTAACTTGAAAGGAGAACAGAATGTTAACCAGCAGGCTGCTGAGTACTGTCATCTGATCAGGGCTGGGGTCTTATGACAAAAATACTATGTGACCATGTAATTAAAGGCTCCCATAATGCACATGCTCAGAAGAAGCGTGAAGAGGCAGTCATGTGCATCATGTATGACATTGCTGTAGCCTTGGTAGTTTCCAGTCAGATGAGAAACGAGCAAGGCAATAGGCAATGAGTGGGAACCTTCCAACTGAATTTCTCTTAATGAAAAGCAAAACATAAAAAAAGAAAAATACTTTTTTTTACTACTAGTCATCATGAGTAATTAATAGTAAATCAGCAGCTGTTCTGCAAAGCTGATGCTTTCTTGCAGAATGAAGGGAAAAAGCCTTACCCCAAAAAAGATTTAGAGGTCTTCTGCTTTACTGGGAAACATGCAGCCCCTCCACAGCTGGGACTGGGATGAGAGACTTTGTCAGGGGAGTCCATGAGGTTCAGAGGGTATCCTACTGCCCTCACAGGCTGGAGCCTCAGAAGTCCTCAGCTAAGGTTCAAGAGTGGAGTGAAAACGAAGTTACTGCTGTTGCAAAGGAGGGAAAAAATTTAGGCTGTAAACCAAAACTGGAGGGGGTGGAAAACCTAACCAACCGACCAACAACCTGCCAGCTTGTGTAACAGGCTTGGAAGCAGAATTTCTGATGCAGTGAGTTGATGAGCAACAAGTATTCCTGGTGTGTCCAGGAAAACAAGGCTGGTTCAGTGCTCAGTTTATAGGTGTGACACAGTGCCTGTTGGTGAAAGAGGAGGACAGAAGCTGAGAGGCATCAGTTCTACCCAGTTACTACAGATGTAGTCTAGAAACTGCCACAAAGGGGCAGGATTTACTTATTTTTCCTTGCTAAGTAATGAAGTAACAGAAAATCGTGGTTGCTAAACTCTGCTGTGGGTGCCTAAAGGATGCGTTTCCACCACCGAGCTCTGGGGTTTGCTAATGAGTGAGAATTAGTATACCAGTTGCCAGATAGTTTTGGTTTTGGCGTTTTCCCAAGCTTTTAAGACGATGAGCTGTCAGCAGCAGATTATCTGCCTAATAAGGAGGTTAACTGAGTGGACTTGGTTTCATGTTACTGTAGTATTTTGTATTTCAGAAAGATGGAACTAGGACTTATTAGGACAGAGAAAAACACAAAGAATATACAAGCTGGGATGATACAAAACTAAGAGTGGCTGACACACCAGAAGGCTGTGCTGCCATTCAGTAAGACCTGGAAAGGCTGGAGAGTTGAGTGGAGGGAAACCTAATGAACTTCAGCAAGGGCAAGTGTAAAGTCCTGCGTCTGGGGAGCAATAACCCCATGCACCAGTACAGGTCAGGGGTTGACCTGCTGGGAAGCATCTCTGCAGAGAAGGACCTGGGAGTCCTGTTGGACAACAAGATAACCGTAAGCTAGCAGTGTGCTCTTGTGACCAAGAAGGCCAATGGTATCCTGGGGTGCATCAAGAAAAGTCTGACCAGCAGGTCCACAGAGGTTCTCCTTCCCCTCTACTCTGCTCTAGACAGGCCACATCTGGAGTATTGTGTCCAGTTCTGGGCTCCCTGCTTCAAGAGAGACAGGGAACTACTGGAGAGAGTCCAGCAGAGGTTACAAAGATGGTTAGGGGACTGGAGCTGTGAGACCTGGGGCTGTTTAGCCTGGAGAAGACTGAGAAGGGATCTTGTTAATGCTTATGAATATCTAAAGGGCAGGTATCAAGAGCATGGGGCCAGTCTATTTTCTGTGGGGGCCAGTGATAGGACATGGGGCAATGGGCACAAACTACAACAAAGGAAATTCCACCTAAACATAAAGAAAAACTTCTTTCCTGTGAGGATGCCAGAGCACTGGAACAAGCTGCCCAGAGAGATTGTGGAGTCTTCTGCTTGCAAAACTTCAGTTGGTACTTTCTGAAACAAACCTTCCCCACTTTCCTTTCTGGGGCAAAACTTGGCACGTATGCATGACTAAGATCCACTCTTTGTAGCTGTGAATATATGTTCAATGAACTACTCTTAGTCTTCTATAAATATGCACAACAGCTCCTGATTTATTTTGCTGTGGTTTAGGTTTTTGCCATTAGTCCTAAGAGTAATTTAATATTCTCATTAAGACATTACAAATCCTTAGTTAATTTCCCACATTCCTAATGAAGTAGATCATTTGGTGGGGTGGGGTTCAGTGCATGGCTGACTTGTGTGTAGAAAAAGAAAGAGGAGAGAGCAACTGATTCTTCCTGGCACAGAAGTGTACAACTTCTGCAATCCTTATGAATATAAAGGAAAGAAAAATACTATATACCTTTACTTGGTGATAGATTAAGGGTATATATTCCTCACATATTAAAGGACAGAAAAATTACCATGACTGACTTATACCTTGCAATGTCTGACACCAATGATCTATGACCCATACTAGGACACTAGTCGTCTTTTTAGTCCTGCAAAATAAAAACCCAAAAACTACAAGCATTCATTCCTCTTCCATCTTAATAAAAGTGGAATACTGTTACCTTCACAGATTTGGGCTCTTAGCTCTTCACTTATGTCCTCCAGAGCTGTGAAATCCTCAGCATAGAAGAGATGTTTATACGATGGCTCAGAAGCAATTTCCAGAAGTTCTTCCTCAATTGCTTTTCCTATTCCAATGGCATAGATAATTATACCTAGATTCAAAAGAAATTGCACATAATTATTACATCAGCAGTTCTAAACCCCTGTTCCTCCATGAAAGGAAAATATGAGCATTAGTCATTTCAGAGAGGGGGAGAGTGCAAGAAATGTATACGCTGTGTAACTTCAAAATTGGCTTAATATGCTTTAGTTATTGAGGGATGTGTAGAAATTCACTGCTCTGCTGTAATATAACAGTTTAAGATAACATGACAACAGTTCCCTGGCCACTACTAGCAGCAAAGGAACCCAGAAAGAGTACTGCAAAATACCCAAGAGAAGCACAGAAGTCAGCTTCACAATTGCACTGAAAGTGTCTGGTTTGTGTGTGCCTGTGTATGTAGAGTGTGTGCAGTAAAGCTAATTACTGGATTGTTGGGAAGACCTGCTATACATTAGCAAATGGGAAAGAATCCTGAAAGATGACAGATACCTTTTTAGGAAAACATAGTGTTTCACTGAAATCCTCAGGGCACATTGAGACTAGATTCTTGCACTCTAAGAGACACTAGTGGGCTGGGAGGCTCTTTTGCAAAGGCACCTAGACCTATGAAAGTAGGAACAGGACAAAAGAAACAATTTGTGGGGCTAGGAGAGACAAGGATGCTCAGGAGAAGCATTTCCCCAGCAGCTGGGAAGAAAGTAAATAAGGACTTTTAGGCTTTTTTTCACTCCAAAAGCAGGGAAGGAGGAAGCAATTCACAACCCTCTCACCAGACAGATTTTAAAGAAGCAGTGAAAACAAAACAGTGATCTTCAATATCCCACTTTTCAGGAGGTATTTTTCTATTCTTGTGACCATACGATCTGATACATTTCTCACCAGTTCTCACTTAAAAAGTGTCTGCAACTAGTACTGATTTAATGCAACTATTAGCTTCATATTATTTCAAGCTCTTTTATAAATTCCAAGAGCAGAAGCTGCCTTCTCACCTGGATGGATTCAGATAAAACTTAGGATGAGGAGGTTTGATATCTCTGTTATCATGGGGTAATAACAGCTACACACTGGCTGAATTGCAACTTCAACCTTTTTGCTGAAGCAGCCTGGGTCTGATAACATCATAAATAAGTCTTTTCCAACTCTTCAACATCTAATGTAAGCATCTCCTTACTTTTTGTCATCAATCTGCCTACCACTGCGCTCTAACTAGGAAAGTAAAACATTCACCAGAAGCTGATTCAATTTAATGAAGAGACAGTTATGCTGAAATCTGTTGCTTTTTAAAGACCTGGAGATAGCTATGATTAAGCATTCAAGGCCAATTTCATATTCAGCATTACTACATTGCCTACACTGCAATTACACAGTAGTGAGACACTCATCATGGGTCCCACAACAGGGATAACACACACGCCCTGTAACAAAGGCTCCTGTGAACACCAAAGATCCATGTTCTGTTACAGTGGTCACTGTAGTAGCCAGATTGCTATGGCAAATGCTTTCTTGATTAGCACATACTGTAGCACATCCACACAACTACCACCACATCTTGTTTCTAAGCAGCATATTAGAATGAGTTAAAAACATCTCCACTTACCATTTCGCTTTGCTTTAGCGGCCCACTCGGAGACTTCATCTTGGGCTCGTCCATCTGTAAACACAATGGAGATTCGAGGGACATTTGCTGACAGTGGTCTCGCTCCTTCTGTTTCTGTGAAGCTTCTCTCAAACATTTGCTTCAGAGCCAGCCCCGTCATGGAACCTCGCCCCATGTACTTCATCTGTGACACAGCTTTCTTCATGTCTTTGGCCGAGCTGAAATGCCGTAACGTAAACTCTGTGCGAACTTCAGTGGAATACTGAAGCAAACCAACTCGAGCAGCTTTGGGTGAAATCTCCAGGGAATCCAAGATTCCTGAGACAAATTGTTTGACAATTTCAAAATTCTCCTCTCCGAGGCTTTTTGATCCATCAATTACAAACACCAGGTCAACTGGGCCTTCAGTACATCCTGTGAAACAAGCAGCAGTGTTCAGATCATGAAAAAAATCCACAAAGCTGGAAAAGGGACTGGTATATTAAGGAAAAACCTAGGAATCGTATTTAGAGTGGCAGGGAACAGCAAGACAGGAGCCAAAAAAGTCAAAGAGCTTGTGGAAGGCTGGGCAAGAAAAGAAGGATTTGGTAGCCTGCCCTAAAGCTTAGGGTGAGGTTCAAGTCTGGGGACAAAATTTGGACAATGCACATGTTTCTATAGCAGAAGCTTAAACCTCTAATGGCAGAGAAGCAGATACGAAATATAGGTGAGAGTAAATGCTAGAAATATGCCTAGCTGCTACACATGCTGCTAGAAATGTGCTTAGCTGCTCCCCAGCTAAGGCATCAATTTTGAAGAATAAATGTTTCTACTGAGTTGCAGTAATTTCTCCTCCAAGTATTAAGGGGTGATGAGATAAATGCATGTCATCTGCTAAACATGTCATGTTGGAAGATAAGCAAATAGAATTAATGGTATTTTAAAATAGAGTATATAAAAATAAAAGCTCCACAGCATATGAATCTCTCTATATATGCACATTCCTTGGTAATAAGATTTCACTTTGGCTTTTTTCCCGATGTTTGGAAAGAATTATTATCGTACTAAATACTATACCAAAACAGCTGTTCAATTTGTTAGTCTTCTGCTTACAAGAGCATCAAGTTAATTGTTCAAGACATTTTGCATCACCCTCACATATGTTTTGGGCTTTCAAACATGATATTTTTGAAATAAGGCATTTGAAGTGATGTCAAGTAATTTTGTAAATCAAAGAAACAAATGCTTTCTAAAGAAAATGTACTTACTTCTACATGTTTTCTGATCCTCTTTTAGTACATATCCCTCCTGGCACATGCAGATGTATGAATCATCATTATTAACACAAATATGCTCACAACCATGGGCAACTGATTTGCAGACATCTTTATCTAGGAAAGATTGAAATTGTATGCATTCTACTTAACATATTTGAAAACTCAAAGACTCCAAACATAGTACTTGAAGAATTGACAAGGGAGTATAACATCTTTGATCATTTATGTAGCAATGCCATAAAAGAGTGGCTGACAGACACATTAAGTTACTTACTTCGACATGTTTTTCCATCCTGTCGCAGGACAAAACCATCATGGCACTGACAGCTGTATGAACTGTTATTATTAATGCAGACATGCTCACAGCCATGGTCAATGGATTTACACAGGTCTTTACCTGAGAATTGTTAAAAGAATTTCCTTATTAGACCAATTCTGAAATGTGAAACTGGCAAGAAGAAGCTTTGAGTGAAATTAAGTCCCTTATTTCTTTTATGACTGAAAAATCACATTCCCCATAAAAGTTTTATCTACTCACTCCTGCATGTTTTCCTGTCTCGCCTCAATATAAATCCCTTGTGACACTGACACGTGTATGAATCGCCAGTTGGAACACAGACATGTTCACAACCATGGTTCACTGTTTTGCAGATATTTTTACCTTGGAATAATGAAAATTATGTTTAGCACAGTTAGCTAGGTAAATAACTTTCACAAAATGTAAAAATTATGGCAATAATCTTCCATGAAGGAGCTCTCTTCCATGAAGATGATTCTATGTTAAAGACAAGTAACACACTCCATTGCATAGTGCATTTCATTAACCAATCAGGAAGTACAAAACAAAGATTTAATAACTTACTCTTACAAGTTTTCCCATCTTCCCTCAGGATGAAGTCCTCATGACACTTGCAGATATAGGAATCATCAGTATTAACACAAAGATGTTCACAGCCATGGTCAACTGAGTTGCAAACATCTTTATCTGAGAAGAGGTGATGGGAGTTTGAGATGAGGTTTGTTAGGGAGAGATAATATCTTTTATTAACCAGCTCAAATAGTTGGAAATCACAGACAGACATATGCAAGCACAGCCACAAAACTTAAAAGCCTCAATTAAAATCATACTTTTATGGCTCAGGCTACTCACATCTACATGTCTTTCCATCATCTTTCAGTATGAATTTGTCATGACATTTGCAGATGTATGAATCTTCAGTGTTCACACAAACTTGTTCACAGCCATGATTGACTGAATTGCAAACATCTTTGTCTGTAAACAGAAGAGTTGGTGGTCAACATAAATCAGTAGAGGCCTCAATTATATGTGTAATTCACCAAATTAAGTTCTCATGCTACTTACTTCTGCAGGTTTTCCCATCTTCTCTCAGTAGGAACCCATCATGGCATTTGCAGATATATGAATCATCAGCATTAACACAAGCATGTTCACAGCCATGGTTGACTGATTTGCAAAGATCTTTATCTGAAAACAGATGACAGCTCTTCCTCTTTAATGCACTTCTACACAAGCATGAGCTTCATATAAAAAGTATGCTGATAAATATCAGGCTACTTACTTTTGCATGTTTTTCCATCTTCTCTTAGCAGGAATCCCTCCTGACACTTACAGACAAATGAGTCACCAGCATTAACACAAGTATGTTCACAGCCATGGTTGACTGATTTGCAAATATCCTTGCCTAGGAATATTTAGATAATATTTTATGTGCTTTGCTGGGGGGGTAATCTCATGAGCACAGAAAGATGGAAGTCTGCAAACTGAAAGCAAGTCTCTGGCTAATTAAATGACAGACAGCTTAGCTTAGATGGAGCATGAGTTCTTTACCATGTCAGCAGAAAGAATTGCATGGTTTGCATGGCCTCCCACTGACAATAAATGATTTCAGGATTAATCTGACTAGATTAAAGGGGAGGACTTTACATTAAGAACTATAAGAGTGAAAGGATGAAATAATTTAGTACAGACACATAGGAAAAATTTCTGCTGGTAAAAAAGAAATTAAGCAAAACAGCACAGGAAATGAAGCAAAGTAATTCTTTAGCATCCTTACATCAATGGCAAGGGTCTGCATAAGCAAACCCTGGAAGAATAGGAACTATTCCTTTAAGAGGATAAATAAAATCCAACTGGGTATTGCACAAAACTGAAGGGGGCATTTGTATGACTGTAATGGTTAAAACCAGTTGGTTTAAACCTCTTCAAGAAAGGATAGATGGGGAGAAATCAGAAGGAAGTGGAACCATCTATCAGCAGTCTCTGTTTCTTTTTCACTGCAATACAGAAGAAAGTATTCTCAATTGCTAATGGAGAACTGCTTTCACATAGAATGCAGAACAGTACTGACAACCAAGTCCAGACTGACTCTTCATCTGCTTATCATTTACAAAAGAACTCATGCTAGCTAAGAGGTTAAGGAACGGATTAAGTCATGATCTACATGAATATACACAGAACAACAGAGCAGCAATTAGAACTTCAGCACATCAAAAAAAATGCTGCAACATCCTATGCTCAAGAGTAAAACTCAACACAATCTGGAAATGAAGTTCACAATTTAAAAGCTACATTCCAATCTTAAAATTGGCTGATTTTCAGAAATGTATCATTATTTCAAACAATAACTAATTCATACAAGTCTTATGATCTACAGAGAGCAATATTCTGTTTTGACAACTATGAGTAATCTCCTAATAAAAGGAAAATGAAATGTCATCTTTTATTCAGAAGCTACTTACTTCGGCATGTTTTCCCATCTTGCCTTAGTACAAATCCCTCATGGCATTGGCAAGTGTATGAATCATCACTATTAACACAAAGGTGTTCACAGCCATGACTGACTGATTTGCAGACGTCCTTATCTAGGAATAATTTAGATTTTATTTACTACAGTTTGAGAATGAGAACATTTCCAACACTTTAAAAACCAAAAGCAGTAAGCTCCTAGTAAATAAAACTGTATACTACTCCTTTTGTCTGGAGAAATCCCCTATAAGATGACCTACCTCTAACACAGTATGTTTCTTCAGAAGACCTCTGAGTGCAAAAAATAGAGTCATGTAAAAACTTACTTTTACACGTTTTCTTATCTTCTCTCAGTACGAAACCTTCATAGCACTGGCAAATGTAGGAACCATCAGTATTCACGCAGACATGCTCACAGCCATGGTCAACAGAATTGCAAACATCTTTATCTAGATAAAACATAAGGGTGCCATTATTTAAAACATGTCTATGAATGCACAGATCATAAAGGAAATCTTCCATTAAAGATGAAGATACTTACTTCTACATGTTTTTCCATCTTCCCTTAGTGCAAATCCTTCATAACACTGGCAGGTGTAGGACTCATCAGCATTAACACAAACATGCTCACAGCCATGGTCAACTGAACTGCAAATGTCTTTATCTGAGAATAGTTGATATATTTGGTTAAAGCACATCTACAGAGAATGTATCATGCAGAGAAGTAATAGCTTTTATTAGGTCTACTGATACCACTGGAAGAAATGGGCAAATTTTGGCAGCAAACAATTTGATCTCTTGGTACCTGAAAAATAGTGAGTTGTCAGTTTGGCTATTAAAATACACTGTTTCTGTGCACAAGCTTCTGGCAGGTGTAACAATACTACTCGTATCGTAACAGCAAACTGTTGTTGTATTTGTTAGAACACTTCCATAAATCTAGAGACTGTAGATAAAAGTCTATGGGTAATTATCAGAACACTCACTTCTACATGTTTTCCCACCTTCTCCCAGCAGAAAACCCTCATGACACTCACAAACATATGACTCATCTTTGTTAATGCAAATATGCTCACAGCCATGGCTGACTGATTTGCAGATGTCCTGTCCTGGGAATGATTGATATAATGACAGTGTTCGAATGAAAACATATTAAAACAATGTAGATATCAAAAGGAATTTGGGGGGGAGTTGTGAGTTTTTTGGTGGTGGTATTTTTGGTTTGTTTGTTTTTTTCCAGCAAGAAGTGAAAAACCCTTTTCTTTTTTTGCCTGATGCACATGTGAAAACTTTCAATAGAAGATAGCAGTCACTCACTTCTGCATGTCTTGCCATCTTCTCTCAACATGAATCCCTCACGACACTTGCAGATGTAGGAATTGTCAGCACTAACACAAATATGCTCACAGCCATGGTTGACTGATTTGCAGACATTTTTACCTGGGAATAATTTGATAGATAATAATTTAATAGATAATATTAGTTAAGGGAGAGGTGCTCATCCTTGCTAGCATAAACTGGACTCAATCCTGTAAGTCATTTATGGCACCTGCTGTCTTTTTTTTGTTGTAACAAAAAGATACATCCTTGTCCTGTTAGTTTTACAACCTTACCACTCAGGAAAAATGCACTGTTCCACTTCTAGAGTTTGTAGAATTTCATGTGTAGCTAGCTCTCTCCTAGATGCAGAATCTGGCATTTGGACTTGTTAAATTTTATCCCGTTAATTGTAGCCCAATGCTCCAACCTAGCTAGATCCTTCTGGACATTTGCATGGACAGAACATTTCACTTGCTTTTGAAGTGTCAGTACTTCTTAAGCAGAATTTGTCCTTGTTTGCATTGAAGAGCAAAGTAGGGTGCTGTTATGGCACACAAACTGAGAATAAGGAGTTTACCATTTGTCATTGTACTATCTGGATGACTATATTTTCTGTATATGCTTTTTAACAGATGTTAATGACATCTATTGACATTATTGGGATTAGCTGCAAAATAATTACTGCCTGTGTGCAATTTTCAGAGACTTATATATATATGATTCTTTGATCGTTTCATGATCAAAGCTATAAAAATGGAGAAAAACCTGCAATTATTTTTTTCTTCACATCTGCCATTCATCATAACTGCATAATGTAGTCAAATGTGTAATGCAATTACCTCTCTCTTGCAATCACCCTTACCCCATGCTGGACAAAACAAAGTTTCCATTAATAATATTGCAAGCTTCATGCTGTATAAGACTTTGGAAACATTAAATATTTTTGCCTTGATTTCAGAAGAAAATTACACTTGTCCCATATAAAGATGCAAGTCAGAATAAAACAGTTTTAAATCCACAACAGTCTGATTTCAGGACTAGCTTTTTAAATGGCACAGACAATTAGGGTGTGTGATTCAGGTTCCTGAAATTATTCCTCCAGTACCACTTCAGATGCTTTAGCATATCCAAGATACTGACATACTGAGAGCACATGTGACACCAAAGCGAAAACTATGAACTTTTAGAATGCTCAACTATTTAAAATGACACTAGAGAGCAAAGCCCATCCTATGTTACAGATTTCTTCTGTGTGTAATAGAATTGTGACCCCAAGGTGCTGAATAACAACTTACGTTTACATGTTTTCCCATCGCTACGAAGCCTGTATCCTTCAAAACACTGACAATTGTAAGATCTGTCACCATTTACACAGAAGTGTTCACAGCCATGATCATTCAGAGCACAATGGTCAACTCCTGGTAGGAGCAATAGAAGTAATTAAAAAATTAAATAATGAATCAATTATTTTTCAACTCTAGCATTTGCCTCTATTAAGGTTCGTATGCAGGCAAAGACAAGTTAAAAGACAAAGACAAATTTGCCTTTGCTGATTTGCCCCACTTCTCCCTAGATCATTTTTGTGACTGAGACCTGCAGTTCAACTTCTCTTAAAACTGTGTTGCCTGAGTGCAAGAAAAGGAGCAAACTCTGGAACTGCTCCAACACTCAAGTGTGAAAAATATTGTACCTTCAAAATCTTTAGAAAAAATGGCCAAAACCTTCCCAAAGATGTTCAGGAAAAGTCAACAGGCAAAAGGCCTGTTTCACTTTTCCTGGCCATTTCTATATATTAGTTTTCCAGTGAAGGAGGCAATTTGGCTATTTGTAAAACTGCAATGATTGTCAATGACCATTTTTATATATATATAAGAGAAAGAGAGAGTGTGGTGAGCTATCAGGACAACTTTTGCTCACTTGTAAGTGTTCCCATGCAGAATATGAAGCTTGGTGTGGAACTCTCACTCTCCTCCTGCCCCAGGAAAACTGATACAGTTTGCCTGGGGGACACTGACCTGTCCCTCAGACACATTTGTGATGTGACTGAAAAACCGTCCTCAGCACCCAGAGAGAAACAGATCTTCCAAACCTTTTTTGAATATGCGAGGATTTACTGTTATCTTGACTGTATCCCTTCCCAGGTCCTTTTAGTCTGTTTCTGCTTTCAAATCATTATTAAAGTACTATCAAAATGCAGACTGTAAGAATAAATTGAAAGTGTGTTCTCTTCCTTGTATGAAAACAGAAACTTTTGCCAAGTGAGCTGAGATCAAGCAGGTTCTCACAAGACTTACGTGTGCAGGTTTTTAGGTCCTCATTGATGACAAATCCTTCAGAGCACTGACAGACATAGGAGCTATCAGTATTTAGGCACAGTTGCTCGCAGCCATGATTGCTTTCAGCACAGTGGTCCACTCCTGTTGATTTGTTTAAACAATTGAAGAAATTATATTGGAGCCTTAGATACATATACTATGATACTGTAGTTAGTACACAATGTCCTTGCATAGCAGAGGAAAAAAAAAGTACAGCTTTTTATTTATGCAGAATCTCTACCTAGATGAGTAACCCAAGTTAATTAATAACACCTAACTGATATGCATACAACAACTCCACTTGCCAGATAATAAACCTGATGAAGAGCAGATCTTCCTTGCCAAAAATCACAATATGAAATGAACCGAAGTGAAGGGAGAACCCTGAAGTTCCTCCTAGTCTTACCCACAGGATCATGCTTGCTTTCTTTAAAAAGCAAGACTGTCTTTTGTTCAAAATAAAATCTTCTCAGAAAGTACCAATACTAGCAACTCTTTAAATAGAAATTATGGCCTTCAGATTATTTCATAAACATTAAATTATTTTTCAACAGAATAAGAAATCACCAATTTATAACTAACCTGCCAACAAGTTCAGGCACTTAAGGCCTAGTGCAGACAAATAAAAATTATGAGCATGTCTTCTTATGTTCCTTTTCTTTGATTTTTCTAATCTGATTCCAAGTAAGATAAAATGGAATAATTATTTTAGTCTTGTATGCAACTGACTGTGTGAAAGATGAAGAGCGGTGGAAAAGGAGAGAGCGCTGTGAATTTGGTTTAAAAATGGTGTAGTCTTATAAAATGGACAACAAAGCAGTAGGATGAGGTATGTGCATTTGCAAATGTACTATGCAATCCACTGGCTCTGTCAGTGAAGAAAAAGCACAGTTTAGGAAAAAAGCTTTATCATGAACTTCCTCATAATATTTTATTGTGTACTGGTTAATGGTTATTTTTAGTTATATAGGCCCAAATTGCTTTAGCTTAACTTGATCAAAAGTAGCAGACTTCCCTCAGACACAAACGGTCTCATATGTCTCTAGTTGCAGATCATTTACAGATGTGAACAGGCACATCTGCAGCTATCTGTTCACATAAAACCAATTTCTGTGCTTAATGTACAAATAGTTCTAGATATTGCTGTTCATTAGTTTATTTAACTGAGCAATGGTTTTGCAGTAATTGGTCCAGATTTACTGCTACACATAGACAGAGAGAATGCTGGCTTGAACAAGTGAAGCTGAGGTGTCAGTTTTTACTTGCTAAAGGAAGTTCCAGCTGGAACATTCTCTTTTTTCCAAGAGTTTACATCACCAGGAAGAGGCTTGTGTAACCTCTCAGAGCACAAAAAAATGTGGAAAAGAAAAATAAAACCCTCCAGTATTCTCTGTGAAAAATTGCATTTGTTTGGCATCAACTTTTACAATGCAAATACCCATACTAGTACAAGTTTTAAGATTTAAATACTGTGTTCTCAGACAACATCTTTTAACACACTCTTTCCAAGAGTGGGAAATTAGTGTAACTGTAAATTTGGTCATCATGTGTGCTATGTCACATGTAAAAAAATGTAAGCAGGGGAAGGGACAGGTGAAGGCTCAGTAGTTTTAGAAACAATGAACATCTTGGGATATATTAAATTTTAGGTATTCAACTGGCAATAGCCTAAAACCATAATTGTTAAAAAGTTCTGGGCTCTTGAAACACGGCCAAGTTTCCTTAAACAGGGCTTTAAGAAACAGTTTATTTAACAATAATTACTCCCTGGTCCTATTAACTTTTTTAGTATAACTGACTTGAGTGTTCTTTTGGAAAAATAATATGACATAAATACAATAGGGAAAAATGCTGCCAATATTTTAGATACTGTGCAAAACGGTTCTCTGCAATAAAGGTATTCTAAAAACTAGAGGATATCAAGTGGGTAACGTTAGATTTTTGTGGTGCAACAGTGATCATTTAGTAACATTTTATCACAGAAACTACCGAAAGTGGAAACATAGAAGGAGGAAGTCTCTATATATCTCCACATATCAGCATACATCAAGTGTGCTGCAGTTTACATAGGCCACAGGAATGATACAGATGTTCAACAGTAAGCACTGCCTTTGTGTTAGACACTGGCTGAACACATTTTCCCAGTTATTTGCATTGGAGAAGATGATGTTTTAGCTCTGTATTGGATCAGGGATCTCATTGTAGCACTACCTCACTAGGCCTGGCTCACAGTGGAATATACAGTAACATGGGTTTGCATAGCTCAGATCCCAAAAGGGACGAGGAAGCATTTTCTCATTCTGTTCACACCTCGCCCCACTGCAGTAACTAGTCACTGCAGCTCATGAGACACGCTCATTTCTGCATGGATTGCCATCATGTCATTGGGTGTATCCAGGATGACATTGGCACACAAATGACTCTTCCATGTTAACACAGTCATGCTGACCGAAAGCACAAAAATTTACTTCCGTGGCGATAAAAAATGAACACTTCAAGCCAGCCATGAGCATTTCTGAAGTAAAAATGGCTTTGAAAAACCTCACTTTTCTTAAATGATACTGGATTCTGTGCTTTGGGCACATGTTAAAGCTGACAGTGAGCTGAGGAGCTGAGAATGGATTGCAAATACTTGGCTATGCAAGACTTCACTTTGACTCACATAAACCTGCTCCTGTAGTCTTAAGTCATCTGCTACGGTGAAGGAGGAATGCCTTGTGCTAGTCACCAGTGATGCATTCCCCTTGATTTATAATGAGGACATATATGCAAATGTTCTGCTTTATTTTACAAGCTTATCTAACATACACCTTGTTATAACAAAAATTGGAATAGGAGCTTAATCCTGGAAACGCAACCACAGTTACAGCTTAATCCAAAACCTCCTAGGATTAAGGAAAAATACCTCAAAAAGAACTACAATTTGCCTTTAATTAGCAACTACATTCTTGACAATAAATATTCTACACAGTGCTGTTCTTTTGCTCCGATATTCAACTCTCCAAGGCACATCCAATAAAAACTTGAAGATATTAAAATACTATGTAGATAACAAAAACCAGAATAGCATGGATTGCTGTAAGAATTGCACTGTGCAGACAAACATTCTTCAAAAGAATTGATGTTTAATACTGAAAGAAAATACAGTTCCAAAACCAGATAATTATATTTCTAGATGCTTATAAATGTTGCTCCAGGCAAGCTTCTCATTCATAAAACATCAGCAGTACAATTCTCCCCTGACAAGAACCGAGTCACCAGATCAGGCTAGTTCATTTTGCTGAGAATCTCCCTAAACGTTAACATTACACTGAAAATCTGCTGTGATTCCATGCCCCAACTCAAGAAACAGATGTAACATGAAAATCTGCCTAAAGAAAATAGTTTGTGATTTCTTTAAAACCCTGACATTGCTGTAGCTCTTTTTACCATTTTTTTAGGAAATGGTGGGGTTTTGTGTGTGATTTCATGTTGATTTTACCAGTTAGTTTCTCAAGCTAATGAAATACACCTGTCCTTGGCTAAACCAACTGGGCAAAAAAGCAAGGTGAATTTTAAACTGTTTGTGTCACTACAAGACAAGGTCAAAGTTTTAAATAAGTAATGAACTTAATGGTTTTGAGACACTTTCGGTTCCTATATTACTCATCAGGTTTGCACACAACTCTTCAGAAAATGCCTAATATACAATCCAGTCTGCAAAACAGTAAACTATGTTTTTTCCAGTGTGACTGGCTCAAGTTAAAATTCAAGTTTGTAGAGAAACATTTGTTTCAATCTTAAGCATAGAGAAAAACTTTCATCCTTTCAGAAGGGAAACCATTCACAGAAGGTTTAAGAAATACAAGCAGATGAAATTTATTATGGCCAAAGATTACTCACTTTTGCATGTTTTCTTATCTGGATTAAGTCTAAACCCTTCTCGGCATCGACAAAAATAGGAATCATCTGTGTTAACACATTCCTGTTCACAGCCATGGTCCTCAAGAGCACAATAGTCTGGTCCTAAATGGGAAAAAAATGTGGCAGTGAGGAATAGACTTCATCAGAAAAAAAATTAGGTAAAATCCAATTACTTTGTTTTCTTTTCTTTAGCACATACATATAGGTAACACAGGGGTATCCTATCTGTTCACTAAAGAAATAATTAGAAAACATGGTTTGCTTAAGAGTGCACTGAAAAGACAGATACCATAGAGCCACATGTGCACTGGAGGAATGTAGCTGTATGCCTTCTGGACCTACTGTGTTTACGTGCTCAAATCCTTGCTAATTCCAGTGTGCAGGACAGATATTCTTGGGTATCTGATTCTGAAGATGACCAGAAGAGTTGAAAAATATGTATTATTGCATCTGTTAGAACCTTGAGGCTATGTTGGCAACACTTACAAACACATTTCACATGGCTTCGTTAACGCACTCCAGAATAAGGATGCTAATGCAAGACCTCTACAAGCTTATGAGAACCCACCCACAACTCAAACAGGGGCCTTTCCTAAAGGCCAACAGTTGAGGTTCAGCACCCTAAAGTACACGGAGAAGCTACCATTTGTTCTCTTGAGGGGAGCAGCAAGAGTGGCAAAAGGTTTTAGATTTACAAACACTTTAAATCCAGTGATCTGAAGTTTGTTTCTTTGTGTTGTTTATGCAAAGGCAGTGTGATTCATAACACGTGGGAGCTAGGGAACACTTCTGCTCTGAAGAGCTCTCATGCTACACATTTCTTTCATTCATGCTTTATTTAACTAACAAGGCTCAGAAACCATCAAGGGTAAGGAAAAGCAGCTTAGTAAGTTTCACTGACATTTAGATTCAGTACACGCACCTCGAAAGAAAATCCTACATAGTATTTATTCTTGTTCTCTGATTACTCCTTCTGAATCAATCTCTAATGGTAACACATTGGTGTTTTTTCCCTAATTACAACCTGATGGAGTTCTTTCAATTTTAAACTAATTTAAAGCATTTGCAACAAAACAGAATGCAGTTAACATGGTAAAGATAGACAGAGCTGTGAAGCCTTGTCTGTGGCCTCTGCCCCCTGGTTTAGGAGCTGCATTTAATGTCAGGCTCTCACCCTTGGTTATTACTTGAGTTATGTTCTAGATACACTTACCTAGCCTTGCATTTTCCCCCATCCTGACCTGCTGAATGGCTGACTTGATTTCCTGAATTGACCTTAGATCTCTCTTGACACTATGGACTTGCCCGGTATCACTGGACTTTTGGCTGAGCCTGTTTACGCTCATATGATCTGCTTTGTTCTTTTTCTTTGGGTACTGTGGGACCAAAGGCCTTGTCAGAGAGATTACTGACCCTGCTTGCCTTGTAGCCATCCTTGACTCCCACCTTCCACTCCCCTGTGGAGAAGTGTACTTGTGTTATATATGAAAGATCTCCTTCATTCCACAGAGATCTAATGTGAAACCATAGATGTGCCTGCTGAGAACTTCTGGTCAAGATCAGAGGGGAAATGACTCTGGGAATGTGGTGGTGGAGTCTGTTACACCACCTGCCCAAAAGGCTGTAGTGAATAAGGCTTTCTACAAACAGCAGAAGTCGCCAACTCACAGGCTTCTGTTCACATTCGAAAACCACCCTGCAAAACAACTTGCATTGCTTTCAAGACCTCTGGCTTCCAGGGCATTCCAACATTTTCTATACCTGACACATTACTCAGTGTTCCCAGGACCAGCGGTAGTATTACTGTGGAGAAGCAGAAGACAGAAGTACAAACTGTTCATAATTAAACCTTATCACAACTTACTTCTACAAGTCCTTCTGTCTGGATTTAAAATGAACCCTGGGTGGCATCTACAGTAGTAGGAGTCTTCAGTGTTAACACATTCATGTTGGCAACCTTGGTTATCCAAAGCACAATAGTCAACAACTGAAAAAGAACAGGACCAACACTTAGAATAGAAATATAACATTAGAACAACTGTGCATAGATATTACAGTACTAGCTACATAGAGCAGTTATAAGCAGTTATAAGGAAAAGTTGACACAATTTCTGTCCTGAAGAGCCTTTCTGCAAAAAGTAGTGTACTTTCAATATCAGTTGGTAAATTAAATTTGATGTGATTACTGGATCATTTCTCCTACCCTTTGAACATTTATCAACTCTTGGATTGTCAGGAGCCTTTTCAACATGTTTTCACAGATCTGAAAACCACACTTCAGTCAGTAACTCTGTCCAGATGTTCACACTGCAGACCAGGGTGTAGCAAAGTTTGATTTAGTTCTGTCTTCTGTCTCTCCAGCCTCAGTCCTGGAATTGCTCTACTTTTCCTTAATTCACTCCCAGCCGTATTAGTTCTCAAGAGCTGTTCCCATAGCCTGAGTACATAGGAGATCCACAGCAATGCCTTCTACCCTGAGGACTGTCACTGTACATTCACTCTTTCTTCATCCTGTACAAAGCAGTGACAGCTATGAAGCCTGAGAGCTTCAGGCTGACATTCACCACTGCTATTTTGCTTATACAATGCCTTTTGTATGACAGAAAAAATATCACAGGTAGTCCATTCACTTATTTCACAAGTCTAGTCATTTATTACACACACCCATATTTACTAGATAGACTACCAAAGGATAAAAAGGTAATTCTTCAGAGTTTAGTCAGTCAAGTCCATTCAAAAGTGCTAAAGAAGTTTGGTTTGGTTTTTTGTGTTGTTTTTTTTTTTTTTTTTTAATTTCTCTGCAGTTTAAGCTGTTTCTTCACAAAGTAAGTCTTGGAAGAAATCAAGCAGTTTAAGTAACAAAGCAGGTGTTCTGTCCCCAGAAAGCTGCCAGGCACACATTAAGCAAATTTACTTGATTCTTTCTGCAGCAGACAGTAACGTGCTCAGCTTCACACAGACATTTAACAAGACAGGTTCCTCTTTCTTGCCAACCAAATAATTTTTCATTAGTTTATACTACTGAGCCTCCCAAATTGCTTTAAGAGGCAGTAATTTGTTTTAAAGAAATCAGTTTCTTCTTCAATAGTCCTGTCTTTGCAAATCATGCATATACCTAGGTGTGCTAAGATACTTAGTCAAGTTCATCTAGTCAGGACAGCTGATAATACAATTAGTTACTATGAAAGAGCTTCCTTTAATCCTTCAGAGTATTTGTGTCAAGTCAAATTAGACTACTTACTGGCTACTATGTGAGACCATTTTCCTGGCAAGCACCTTCCTGTTTCCAGACTGGGTAGCTACATATGAAAACATATTTATCGAATATATATTTCAAGGATATAATGTGTCATACACATTATAGGTCAGCTTTCCTCTTAAATTACTTCTAATCACGTGCATTTTCAAGTATTTTAATTAAAGACACACTAAGTAGGGAAAAAAATATAGGTTTTTTTCTATCTAGCCTTATAGCTGGGAAACAGCCCACAGGGTCTGCTCCATAAAATCATCTCCCCGTATGCATTTAAACCCTAAGAAAATGCTCTTCTACCACAATACTGGCAACTGCTTGACTAACGATAAAACTGAGAATAGAATAGTTCCTGTTGGAAGGGACCCACAATGATCATTTAGTCCAACTGCCTGACTGCTTAGCATGTTATTAAGGGCATTGTCCAAATGCCTCTTAAACACTGACAGGTTTGGGGAATTCACCACTTCTCAAAAAAACCTGTTCCAGTGTTTGACCACCTTCTTGGTAAAGAAATGCTTCCTAATGTCCAGCTTAAACTTCCCCTGGTTCAGCTTTGAATCATTCTCATGCATCCTATCCCTAGATACCAGGGAGAAGAGATCAGCACCTCCTTTTCCACTTCCCATCCTCAGGAAGCTGTAGATAGCAACGAGGTCGCCTCAGACTTCTCTTCTCTGAACTAGACAAGCCCAAAGACCCTAGCTGCTCCTCACAGAGCACTCCTTCCAGCCAAACATATTCTTCCTTAGCTACCACTCACATGGGAGGAGTTTCCCATCAATACCTATGGCTAAACTATCAATTTAACACTGAATTTCCCTTCAGTTTGTGTTAAGAGATAACTGTAAATTGCTAAAATCATACTCACCAACACAACTCTTTCCATCTGCATCAAGCTCATACCCTTCATAACACTGACAAACGTAAGACCCAGGTGTGTTCACACAGATCTGCTCACAGGCATGTTTCTCCACAGCACAAAGGTCCTGAGCTACAAAACATAATTGTATGAAGAATAAATTCTTTGACCTTCTATAACACACAGGTAAACTATAGACCAAAAATAAATTTCAGTAAGCAATGAACAGTTCTTTAGAGCTGAGCTCATCTGAACACAGATCATGCCAACATTCTGCCGAACAGCAGGAACAATCACTCAAAGCTGAGGAACTCATTCCTCCAGCTGAAGGCAATGAGTACTAACAGGCCAATGGTGCCAAGCATGGTTGATTGCATGTATGTATCTCTAAATGAAGGGCATTCTCCAGGTTTTTTTGAAAAACAAGAAGTGTGGTGTTTATTTGTGCCTTTTTTTTTTCCTTTTTGCATAACCCTCCCAGATAAATGATGATGAGGTTGGAAAGAAAAAGAAAATACAAACCCAACATTTTGGGGCATATTTAATTTGAGATTTATAATTTTTCAGTTTTGTGCAAATTGCCATAGCAAGTTAATACAAGCAAAAGAAAAAAAAAGAAAAAAGATTACAATAAATGAGGTGAATTCAGCAGCTGGCTGAATGAAGGGCATTGGGATTTCTTTTCAACAGACAAAAGCTTTCTGAGAACCCCAAGCTTCCCCAAGAAAATCTCTCGAAAGTCGAGTAGCTTGTGTTGCTCAGGATCATCCCCAAAGCCTGCTCACCACTTCATCATCATGTACTGCTACAAAAAAAAGGGTTTAAAACATGTCTGAGGAAACTGGCCAAGCAAATACAAATTTTCTTTTACAGCTGTCTGCTTCATATCAAACAGCATGATAAACAGCATCAACAGTCATTTCACTCTCTAATTCCACTATAAACAGCCACAAATAGATAATTTTCCAGCTTGTTTCAGCTACATTTTCTCTTTTGTACTATTCTGTATATCAATATATGATTTGAACATCTCTAGAGAAGAATGGGAGAGACTTAGTTAAACAAACAATGCTAAAAGAATAGCCATTGTCTGTCAAAACCAGTCTTCTCTAGAAGTTAGACCAGAGTACATGAAAGGAGCATCCCTTGCATGAATGCAAACTATCTTCATGAAATAAATGTAAGAATATTTCAAGGTAAACAAAAGAACTTCTCTTCCCTCCTGTTTTTTTTCCTGGAAAATAGCTGAGTTGCCTCTTTATTCCCTCCACATGGAATGTAACAAATCACAAGTATGTAACAAGGAATAAAAATATCATCTATCAAAAGAGAAATGCACTCTTTTCCTGCCTGAAGCAAAGCTCTAAGTGTTGATTTGAGCCATTTGGTTAAGGGCTTTTAAGAATTGAATAATATGGTGTACTCTCAACAACATGAAAAAAAGGGAACAGAAAGATGAAAAGAGATTATAACTTCAGGTAGATACCCTTCATCTTTTCTGCACTGTTTAATTTAGAAAGTCTTAAAACACATTATGTAAGGAAACTATTTGTTCATGACGGACCTGACAAATACATCCAAGCCTTAGATAAACACATCTGGTTTATGTTGATCATGCATTGTGTTAAATATAAACATGCTGAAGATTTATTTTATTTAGAGGGAGGAACATGTTATCTCTGTGCACTTGTGGGCAATCAGCAGCCAATGAAGGTAGCTAAAATGGTCACAGAATGTGCTTGTCACCATCCTGCCATGCTCCAGAAATAAGCTGTCCGGTTTGTCTGGGCTTGGTCCCCTTTCCTCATGAACTGTGTTACTTCTTTGACAAGTTTTTAGACATAACAGTCTGACTTTGCCTGGCATCTCCCTCCTTCACCTATGATTTGCACCATCCTAGCACATTTGTGGCCAGTTTCCCTTTGGTATTTAGCAAACTGCAATCTAGTATCATCTGACTGATGATCAAAGCAATAACACAGACAAGCAAATCAGGTGTGACAACGAGGAAAACTAAAATAAGACTGAGCCATAGCTAAAAAACCCCAAAACAATGCAGCAACAGGCTTCAAAAATGGCAGAGGGGAAACATATTGAGGGCTACTGTGCATGGGTCACCTGTAGGAAATTCCAAAACTCTGCTGGGTATTATTTTTGAATTTGAAGCAGTTCCGTGCCCAAAAGCTGAACTATTGGCTAATAAAAACAGTGTAAATGTAACACAACAGAAAAGAATGTGACCATAAAGAAAGACTTTTTCATACTGGTAATTAAAATTTTTTTAATTGACTCACAGAAAAAAATTCAATTATCAAAACTGATGCTGGGGTGAGGATTAAGAAAATGTATGAGAGGAAACTAAAAAAAATAATTATGAAAAGAAATTTGAATTTCAAGTACTTTCCAGAAAATTGAGAGCAAAAGAGCTCCCTTTAAAAATTCTTTAAGAAAATAAATAGCATGAGGAAAGTTTAAAAGAAAGATTTAAATGATACAAAAGTTTTAAATGAGAAGCATTTTAAGAGGGACACAATTAAAACAGTAAGTTAGAGAATATTATTGAAATGTGATTCATTAGTTGGAGCAATTATTTGGGATTCTGACTGCTCTTTCTGAAGAGCTATAAAAGCAGAGAAAAACTGTGTGAAAAATTATTCTTGTCACTGTTCTTGTCTTGGCTCAGCTGCTAAACCAAATAATAATGAGGAAATATTCCAGATTGCATTGAATTCTTTTGTGTCTTCTTGAGGAAACAAAAACACAAAAAAGCTGTTAGATTTAACAGAAAGCATTCCCCTACACCACAACTCCCTTATTCACACACATGCACGTAACAAATGTCTACATTTGGTGAAGGATGCTGGTGAGGACTAGAATATAGAGATTCCTAAAAGTAACTCATTCCATAGCTCGACAGCATAGGAGGTGAACAGCTCAAAAGCAGTTTCCTGCTGTAGCCCAAAAGGTCTGAAGACACTTCCACGCAGCAGCAGGAATGCCCAAATCACTCCAGTGCTGACATTCTTTTGTTTCCATTCCTGTTTTCTGAGGCTCTGAACTGAAACCATGTGTCCCACTGCACACGTAAGGACGAATTCCCAAGCTGCAGAATTACCTCTGATACTGACACACTGTTTTGGTGGTCATTAAGTATTTGATATAAAACACAACACTAAGGAAGAGGGACTGAGAACCCTCCAAAGCCAAGCTGCCTGATTGTTTTACGGAGCTCTCCTGAGATGTGGAACGTGAGAGTTCAAAGACAAGGACAGGATTTGTGCCTGCATCCTTCACCTTAATTCTAAGCCATCGACTGTGAGCAGTACATCCTATGCTCTCACCATGACTGTCTCCTCCAGCTTTTTGAAAAGACGTTTTCCAAAATTTTTCTTCTGGCTAATATCAGTTTGGCAAATTTCACTTCAATCCATGCACTGTCATGGGATAAGAAACTGCATTTTTAGCAAGTACATTTTCCACAAGTAAATAAAAATAATATTACAAAATCTCTCTAAAATAACGGTGGATACAGAAATAAATTTTGGCATATTCATCTAATGCAGTCTGCTGTTAATTAATAGGAAGCAAGTTAAAATGGACAAAAAAGTACCACTTACAGAGATCACAATTAAAGTGAAATGCAGTTTGTTACTATAAACTATAAAGCCAATTACTTCAACTTGAAAAAAGTCAACCCTTTCAAAGAAGGAAATGAGAACATAAGAAAAACTTTTGAAACCATTTTTTGAATGGCTACAAATCCTTATACTTCAAGCAGCAGTTAGAAAGAGCTTCTCAGAGTGGCAAGTTCTCCAGTATGGGGTTCATTGCAGATTTCTGTACTACTTAGTACTGGTTGCTATTTAAACCAGTTAGTAAAGTAGCTGGATTCGCTTCATGTGAGATGATTAAACAGTACTTTTTGATTGTTGCTTCACTTTGGTTTGTTGTTGGAGCAGATCTGGAGAAGGGCCACAAAAACAATCAGAAAATCCAAAGATCAGTTAGAAATTAATCTGGCCTCTGAGGTTAAGAATAATAAGAAAAGTTTTTTTAAATATATTAATAGCAACAGGAGGCCATATGAAACCCTTCATCCCCTAATGGATGCGCAAGGGGAGTTAGTGACAAAGGATGAGGATAAGGCTGAGGTGCTTAATGCATTCTTTGCCTCAGTCTTTAATAATAAGGCTGTTGTTTCAAAGGATATTCATACCCCTAATCTGGAGAATATGGTTAGGGAAAGGTGTGACTCCCCCCTAGTCCAAGAGGAGATGGTCAGTGACCTGCTGCATCACTTGGATGAGCACAAATCCATGGGGCCAGATGGGCTGCACACAAGGGTGCTGAAAGAGCTGGCGGAGGTGCTCACTGAGCCACTTTGCATCATTTTTCAAAAGTCCTGGCTGACTGGGGAGGT